>NW_006498806.1:2740277-2754966 GCF_000471905.2 Amborella trichopoda | reverse complement strand
TACGGTCGGTAGGTACGTGGTACGGTTACGGTAGGTACGTAGTACGTTACGTAGTACGTACTACGTACGTACTACGTACTACGTACTACTACTCGTCTCTCTCTCTCTCTCTCTCTCTCTCTCTCTCTCTCTCTCTCTCTCTCTCTCTCTCTCTCTCTCTCTCTCTCATTTTTCCAATACTGGGTAGATCCTAAGTGTTTTTTTTCAGTTGTGCATACACAGTAGGTGTTCCCATGCAGTCCAACTAAATAGATCATTTATCAATGTAAATTATAGAATGAAATTTATTCCATGCAGTCTAACTAAATATATCCTTTTATCAATCAAAATTATTGAATGAAATTTAATTATCATTATCCTGCTATATGTATTGTTACACTCCCTCAAACATATAAATTTGATTAATTTAGTAATGCCTTACTCTTTTTCATCGCAAGTCAAACAATAATGTTATAAATTCACTTCATGAGACTTAAATTATCTTTGGACAAATTTTGACTTTTTTTTTTGGTTTTTGTCTCCAAGTTGAAATTTTTTAATAACTCCCCAAGTTTTTCTCAGTCAATGGGTTCACTCGATTTAGGCTTCAAGATGGGAACTGAGTTTGAGATTTTAAGTAGTGTTCAGAGGACTGGGAGTGGCTTGAGCTGCACTAGAGCATTGTGAGACCCTAAGAAAATAGAAGAACACATTGTGCTTTTTGTTTTGACCACATGGGAGAGAGATAGACTTGCCATAGGCATTCAATTGAGTGAGTCATCCAAGATCTCAGCTATTCAAGTTATTTGGTCAATTCTAGTATGCCTTGAGTATGTTCCTAACCATTCTTAAAAGATGGCGATTGCATGACATCCCTAGATGTGTTCCATTATATTATTGTGTAGAATTACAAAAACAAATATGTGGACTTCATAAGAAAGCTTCCTGTAGAAATTCCTAGAGAAAGAAGTTAGATCAATAAAGTCCACATCTATTCATACAGATTAGGGAATGTGAGCATATTCCCAGATACTTCTTATATAAACAATCACAAAGTTTCCACTTGTGCAAAACTCACATAATTTGGCCAATGGCTTCGAACACTTCCATTAAACCCCTATGTCACAACTTAAAATATTCAAAGAAAATGAAAAAAACACATTCTAATGCTCAATGATATTCAACAGAATCATATGTAAATTTCAGAA
Organism: Amborella trichopoda; assembly: GCF_000471905.2. The sequence goes on along the minus strand of NW_006498806.1, from coordinate 2,753,779 downwards.
CACAAAAATCACGAAAAGGTAGGTAGCAAGTGAATCGACATAGTGTGATAAAAAACCCAGCACTGATACAGCACGCAAGGATTTATCACTTACCACATTGTGTGAGTCATCCTTAGGTATCCAAATATAGGGCCTTCCCCTCCTGAATACGTATGGAACCTTCGAACTGTGAATCTCCTCATTGCTGCCATAAATACAAGACATATGAATTAGCTTGAGCAAAAAAAAACAATCATTTGTAGACCTAGGTGAAGAAATCCTATCAAGAACACTATAGAACTGAAAAGAGAAGCTTACAGATCAGTAATACAAGGACTTTGTGATGTAAGGAGAAAAAGTGGGAAATTGAATCCACCGTTCTCCTGAACCTTAAACAAGTAAAATCAGCAAGAAAAAAGAAAGAACATGGCTATAAATCAAGCCAAGAGAAGAACAACTTTCTTCTTTCATAAAATAAAATTTATTCCAATAACATCTGCTCTAAACTATGGCATCCAACCTTTTATGAGCCCTATGAAACCCTAATTTAACTTGAGATTCAAGCAAATATTTAATACTCTAAAACACCCCCTAAAACAATACCAAAATTCCAAAAATATCTTTGTGAACAGTAAAGTGTGAACAATAACGCATGAATAGTAACACCTGAACAGTAACATGTGAACAGTAATACATGAACGGTAATGCGTGAATAGTAAAAAAAAATAAAAACCCTAAAAATTCTAAAAACCCTATAAATAAACCCTAAATCTAAAACTACAATATACATCATTGAAATTGAATAAAAATACAAAATAAGAAGACTTTTGCCCTCCATCACTTTGCCGGATATAAACAGCCATGGATATGCCTATATTTTGCTATAGTATAGTATTGCAGATTTTTGTGTATAAGTACCAATAGCAGTTTATGGGATTATCAGTAGACCCAATTATGAAATAAAAAGCACCACCAGAATAAGAAACAAAAGACAGTTCAAGTAGAGTTGTTAAGCAACCAAGCTACTCACATCTTTTTCCAAATGGGCACTTATACTATTCAATCAGTACAAGTGCTATATATCTCATACTCGAAAAGCAAACATCAACTTAAATGAATTTCAAGCCATCAAATTAGCTAGCAGTTCTTACCAGGTCATGTTGAAGAATAAGTAAATATATTAGCACAAACATATAATCAAAGTGCATCCCCCTTATAATCGTTGTTATAAAATGGTTATGCCCCTATTACGGAATTGAGGGAACGAAAGAATGAACGAGAAGGACCCCGTCAAGATTTTTATTATATTGGCAAGGATCCATAGTTAACACGTGGAACTCAAATGTGTGAAATCTGCATGATCTAGGTCTGCTATGAATGCCAAATCATATTTTAGTATCCAAAGAATCTTCATCAGAAGAAAAAGATGAGATAAGAAAATAATGCAAGACAGTTGAGTGCTCAGATAAGTTGGAATGCATGTCTAGCAACGAAAACCAACAAGCAGCATTGAAATAAAGTACATGCCAATGAAAATACACCAGATAATTTGCATAGCATAAATATGCAAGGGTATATGCAGAAAAGAGGCCAAAATATATTTATAAATTGTTTCATGCGTGCAATAAATCTACAAATGCTATAAAAGTAAGTGCAGTGTGAAGGGAGCAAGCAAAAAAATAAAAAAATTAAAATATTGAGAGACTATTCTATCTCATAACTTGAAAGGAAATCCACCCCATAACGAGTCTCTCCATGAGCCTCTAGAAAAAAAAATATTTTTCTATGTTCTTTTCCTAAACCATCATTTACATATTTATACGAAGAACCATAAATATCTAACTTGCTCCAAGGGAAACCCCAATTACTATAAGTCTCAGTGTTTCATCCTTTCAAAATGGAACTTCCTAATCCAGTCATCAATTCTCTACTACAACAAAAAGACATATATGCCCTAAGATAACTAAAATAATAACAGACCAAATAACACTAGCTTCAATAACCAAAAAAATATAATAAAATAAAATATAAAAACCCTAACTGCATCATTCGCCAAGGGATGGGAGAATTGGGAGAAGCCCAACCTCAAGCTTGTGTGTTTATCGCGTCCTTCCAAGAACTTTTCAATAATTGATTATTGAATCCCACGATTCACTTAAGTACTTTTCCGGGATCAATAAATCAATTAATAAAACACTTATGTGCAACTTTTAGAGGAACTCTTAATCTTAATGCCATTTCAAGCTCCAAGGGATGCATTCCATATGACAAAGCCAAATTTACATTTTCTTCATGATGGATCGAAATATACATCAGTTTTAAGTTGATATCGCAGTGAAGTTTGATGCTCAATCAACTGGATTATGATTGACCTCTTCATGACCAAGAGTATTTTCCAATGATTACATAGTTATAGAAAATCCTTGTCCAACACTTACATAGTTATAGAAAAACCTCAAAAATCTAACTTGCTTCATAGGAAACCCATTTACTATTAAATCCTAACCTTTCATCTTCTCAAAATTAAATGTCCAACTCTAACCCTCAAATTCTCTAAACAACAATGAGACATAAATACCGTAAGATAACCAAAAGAACTAAAAAACAATAATCCTATTTTCAATCTCCTAAAAATAATACAATCAAATTATTTATTAAAAAAAAAAAACTGCATCAGTAAAATTCTCCCAAATTACACCTTGAGTAGCTAACTCTTAAACCAAAATTAGGCATGCATGCTTTCAGATCAAACTATAGGAACCTAAAATTCTTTCAAATATTTAAGAGACTGATAATTGAAATATGATAATGGGACCCACTTCAAGTACACTTCGCAAACTTGCTCCACATTGATAATTCATATTTCAGCAATCATGACTTAAAGAAGATCCTTACAGCTCAATCACACCAATAAGCTGCAATATTTGATGCAAATAAACTCAGAGCTAAACATTCATTGCAATCATAGCACATTACAAGAATCACCTTCCTTTAGCATCAGCTTTTACGGTATAAAGGACACCATGACAGTTTGCCCCCAAGATATTCTGCAAGCCAAAAAATCTAATAATTTAATTTATGCAACATTCAGAGCAATAAATCAAATTCAGATACAATATACACTGATTGAAATCCACATTTAATGCAAAACATAGAATAAAGAAAACCATGAAATAGAAGATAACCAAAGTAATGAAATGAAAAGCTTCCTAAAGAAGTGGTCCATCCACGTTTCCGGGGGATGGAGCTCTTAAAAATTGGCAGTTAGCTGTGTAGGGATCTATTTTTCGTCCGAGAGTTGCCTGTGGGTGCTCTTATGCTCTTCCAGTAATACAATCATTAACTTCACTCAAAAAAAAAAAATTGGCACTTAGCTTTGGGTTGGAATCACACAAGCAGCCAAAGGACAGTTTAAAAACACTAATAAAGAACAATACTTTCCTTTGGAAAAGACAGACAGGCCATGATTCTTAAATACTACCCAATAAACACTCCTTTTATAGAATTGCCCAGAAAAATTGGATCCTGCAGACACAAAACTTTATGACAAGCATTCCATATCTAACGCTGTGTGTGAAGCTTAATATTATCTAACAGCAGAGACATTCAACATGACATAGATATATCAAATTTGTAATCAGCTCAAACCTGGATAACTAGAACTCCTTTAAATTAGCAAATTTTTTATACCAGCATTTCAAGTCAAAGAAGCCAAATGTTAAAAGCTTTTGAAACAGTTATTATTATTACCAACTATTCAACATTTGGCAGGTAACAATGGAACTCTCCTGCTATAGGAGTTACAAATTCAGGGGGAGGCCTCCATATTGACAAGATCAAAAATGCTATTTCCAGTATATTCAGTGGTTTTTTAAAGACTTTACAAGATCAATGATTGCATATGCCCCTGTAACAGCATTCATGATTATGTGGATGCAATATAATCAAATAACCAATAAAAGCATGTTTTAATGGGGCCCTCCCATGCCAAAATGGCACTACGGTCAGGATTGCAGCAAGAGAAAGTCATATTGGAGGATGGTTCTTCAGTCAATGGCAGGTTCAGTGGTGGAGTTTGTATTGCTAGCAAGCTTAGTAGAAAGTGTCAATTATCTTCTCAGCTCGACAACATGCCTAAAGTAACTTCAGCAACATAATAATATAAAATTCCACCCCAGAGTGGATCATTAGGAGTCAAGGAAGGGCTGATGGGGCTGGAGAGGACAAATAACGCAATTGCAAAATCAGCTAGAATGTTAGACGACAAAAGCAGCAAATAAGTCCCTTGGCAACAAGCCAACCTTATCATCAAGAGATCATACCGAAGACAGAAGAGGACTCCCGTTAATTATGGATGGACAACATGCTTGAACCCAGGATCTAACTCAATCAAGAAATTGAGAAGCTATATGTATCTTGAGAAAAAACAAGACTACTTGTGCCTTGACATTGAGCTCAGCTGTTCAGTGCCACAAGTAATAAGAGAGGACAAAGGTGACAACAAAGTCGTGGCCCTTGTCCAGGGCAAATGCATGCATCAATTGGAAGAGGAATCGTTTCCAAAAAGTCCCATTGAACCATCTTTGCTCCTCAATCTTTTGATTGCATGTGCCCTCCAACAAAGTACCCTGCTTCTCGATTGACTGAGGTTTTGAAGACTCTACTAGGCCCCCTAATCCAAATTGTTCCCACATTAATTTTTGCCAGGTCACACCAAAACATTGACTGATTACTTAGAGACTACATCGTAGTCATCCAACAAGTATATAACAGTATCGGATGATACATTAGTTTCAAATTCATAAAATTAAAATAATAATTATATTTTCAAAACAACAGTGTGATGGATGATACTGTGAAAATTCTGGATACAATAGATATAGCAGGTGTGTCACTTCTTATATGTATATTTTCAAGAAGTAACAGATTTACAATGGACGTAATTGGTATATTTTTAAATAATATAATGGGATTTATGTTGTCCTGTTGCCTGTGTATCTCAAATATTAGGAACCCATATGTTGGCCATCATGCTGAATGTATCGGCTGATACTTATATTGTACAACTTCATGTTTCAGAGATGTATCCTATTGAACAGGGCCCTGAATGAATATATCAGCCGATATATCCAATAATGTGATGGTTTTCTGAACTTTGATCCTTACACATGTGGATAGTGAAATAATCTCATCATAACAAGTAACAACTTGGCAAATTCTTCATCTAACATATTATCACAAAAACTAATAATGATAACAATCATCTGACATTTTGAAGCAAAGGCTACATCATCAATTTCAAATGAAATAGCTTGATAATGTCATTTATGTCCAAGAGAGCATTTGGCGCCTTCTCAGTAGTGATAACAAAAAGGGTCAGCATAATTACAACATGAAATAGAGTATTGCATACTATGATTGATCTCCACTTTAAAGATTTGACTCATTGCTAATTATGGACTGAGCAAGCAGGGGTTTAGAGAAGAGCTTTAGGATGAGTTGGAAAGATTAAGGAGGATTGCTAGGGAAGATAAAGTAACACAGGAAACTGTCATGTGATTACATTTCACCATTAGAAAGAGCTGTATGATGGAATGAACAGAATAATATGACTCTTCACTTAGTGTCATTTGCCAGGCGCTCTGATCTGTATGTGTCTTGAGGATTCAAGATTCTCATGAACTATTAAGCCTGAAGTGGAATGAGAATTTTCAAGTAGTCCAGGAAAAGCTCCTGTAACCCAGAGCAACTTGTTGCTGCAAGCCGTGTCACTTAAATCTGAGTTAATTTGGTTGGTTCACCCTTATTTAGAAGCATGGCACACCAACGCTTGTAAGAGCTTAATATGCAAGGTTGGACTATTTTTGAGTTTCAGAAGAAGTTCAAAATGTAGAAGAAGACGGTAATCTTGATGAATAAAGAAGTTTTCGGTAGAGTTGATGAAAGAAAATGGGAGTTGTGATGCAGGAAATGAGTACATGCTGTTACAAGACTCATGAGTGAAAAATTGTTACACTCATACTAATGAGCAAAAGTCTACCCTCAAGCTTCTGAAGCTTCCAGCATTCTCCCATACATCCTGTAGTCATGAATGCATTTTTGGTTCACCCAACAATTGGTTGGTGCTGAGTAAGTTTAGTGAGTTTCTAAATAAATGAATTTACTATCCAAGCAAAAAGCATACACCAGATGCTCACATAATGGTATACATGACCCAGACCTTAGGCATAATCTGATATGATACACAAGTTTTTGCGAAAAATTTATGCATAATTTTTTCAACCAACGCTGAATATAAATTTAAGATATTCATCTGCAGAACCCCGCCATGAAATTGTAAACTCAGAACTGCCATAATTTACAACACCTTATTGTTGGCATCAAAGAAACTTGATAGTGTGTCAAATATCAACGTAAAAAGCCAATGCTTCAAACTAAGCTTAATAATCTAACCATACCTTGCATCTCTCTGCAAGTGTCAAAACCATGCCTTTACTAGTCTTCATACTACTTCCAGTTAGATCACAAGGCCTTCTTATCAGGCATTAAGCAAGCCTAAGACCAGTTGGAAAGTATAAAGCAACATTAACTAATCATTCATTTGATACTAGAATGGTAGGATTTTAAATGAGAATTTATGAGCACATATACAAAAAGGAATCACAAGTATAAGTTGTTATGCATAACAAACTTATAGGCTTCAGTATTGAGTAATAAAAAAATGTTAAAAGAGAAATGATGAAGTAAGTGTGTACAGCATAATGTTTTAATAGGCAGCATGAAAATGAAAGCTAGATAAAATAAACACACACACCAAGCCTGTTTGACTATGATACAGAACAATAAACCAAGTCACCCCATTTCCATTTCCGAACAAACTATGCCCTTGACAATGTTATGAAAGTAAACACAACTCTTGAGATACTTGACTCGCACCTATCAGCACTCTTACCACTCTCCTGTATTCTCTAAGCTTTCTTTTGCAGATGCTCCAATAAATAACTCAATAAAGCCTGTATTATATCCCACCAACCAAGTTTGTTAGGCTTCTGCATAGCCTGTGTTGTTTGGAATTCATCAGCTTATCTATTCCACAGACACTGAACAAGCCATGTTTCTATCAGAAGTGAAGTTGTAAACCATTAAACAATGCGTGGAGTTTGAGGGAGACATAGACCTAGGGTACATGTGACCCAGATCATGGTCCAAGGCCATTATATTCTTGATCACCGATCCTCGCAATTCATGAATGTAGTGACACACAAAATAATCCCAAAACAAACAGGAATGCACTCTTCTCCTATAACCACTAAAGCTTAGTTTTTAACATACCTCAAGCAGAGGGACAAATTCTCAAAGATAAACTATTAGGCTTACACCACCAAACAAACAGGAATACACTCTCCTCCTATAACCACTAAGGCATAATTTTTAACATACCTCAAGCAGAGGGTCAAATTCTCCAAGATAAACTATTAGGTGCTGTAACATGATATGGAGAATGCGAGAAACCATTGATTCAAGAAATATGCATAGTTCTTATCAGCCCATGAATGTAGCATATAGACTTCAATAGGATAAGGGAGAAAAAGTTTATAGATGCCTTTTAAACCATGTCACTGACTAAAGCGTACATTACAGTGAAAAATAAATTTCCCCACCTATTGAACATATATTTCCTCTAAAGCAGATCTATGATCAAGTAGAAGCAAGATAAGTTCTGATTTCAAACTACCCACTGCAAGTATGTAGTCTGAACCTAAAAAATATCATACTAGGCACATACACAAAATTACAGATTCAGAGCAATTTCATTGGAAACAACATTAAAAGTGATATGCAGTAGTAAACTACTTCATATTAAAACAAATTCACGCACTGAAACCTATTTGATTCTCAGAAGAATTTCACTTGTCCACACTGAGCAAATTTAATGCATTTGAAACCTCTGCTTTTGATCAAGCAATTTGCAAATTCTATAAAATATTCATAGAGACAAAAGAACTTGGCAATAAATCACTACTCACAATGAATTTCACAATTTATTATCCGTGACAACCTACTGCATACAAGCAACCATCTTTTTTGGATGGAGAAAATTAAATTAGGGTTTTCAGCAATGAATTGTTTTAAAAAACGGGTCTTGAGGTTTCTTAGACGAATATCAATGGTCCTATGAAAACAATGTTCAGTTATATCACGAAGAATAGGTGTTCAATATAGCAAAAATGAAAAGTTGATAGTAAACCAGAAAAACAAGCTTGCTTCTTACAGCCAATGGTTCACCCAACAGGCCCTTGTTAATCGCAGAGAAAAAGAGAGTGAGAAGAGAAAGATAGAGAGAGAAAGTGACGAGTACCGACTACCAAGAGTGTTGCAATGAGAGAGACAATAATATGAGCCGGCTGCAAGTGAACCAGTTGGGTACTTCATTTTAGAGGCAATCTTAGAGCGAGACCATTGAAACTCGGGAAGGAGTAAAAAAATTGCTGGGCCTGGCTGGGCCAAAAAACATAAACAAAAGAAAAAATAACAAAAAAAACATGCCGGGCCCGGTGGAAAACAGCTGGCCAAGCCCTACCCGTCTAGGGCTGGACCAACCGTCTGGGCCGGGCTTCCCGGCCCATACCATTCCTCAAAAAAGGAGCTCACAACTTTTCTTAGTCATCAAATTATAGAGCGTCTTGAAAATAAAAAAAATCAACTTGGACCCTAATACATGACCCACACAGCCTTCTGATTTCAAGTCTACCAATCAAAAGTTACTGTGACCTTATCATACAAAAGGTAATAAGTGCTTTTATTTTAGATATTTCTGGAACAACTAACCACTAGTCTCGATCTTAGTTCGCAAGTCTCGAAATAAACTATGATTTTTTAAAATTTATTGAATTACTCACAAGAGATGAACAATTTAACACTTTGCCTATGCCTTCTGAATTAATTTTGAAATATCCATAGAAATAATACATTGTCTTGAGTTAGAATATTTAGTAAACTACTTCATCTCTTATGGGTATTCCGACAAATTTTCCAAAAAAAATGATTCTTTGAAATATGTAAAAAATTACTTGTTTTTCAAATGATTTAAAAATATATATGGTTTTTTAAATCAGTAAAAAATTCCAAGTTCTTCAATTAAATGAAATGTTCCCTTACTTTTTCATTTTTTTTCTTTTTTTCTAAGAGAAAAAGTTGCATATTAATAGGAAAACTTGGCAATATATCATTGAAATCAAAGTTCTTGCAAGTTGGTTTTTCTAAAGGGTGTGGTTTCTATAACGTTGCGACCTTAAACAATCCAATTAAAGTGCACCTCCAAATTTTATTATAGCATGTAATTTTGGTGTAAAAAATGATTGGGATTATTTGAAATTTTATTTTTATATCTAATTATAAAAAAATTAATTCTAAAAATAGTTAAAACCAAGTAGATCTATACATAAATAGAAATATTGAAAATTAACGGTCTAGATAAGGTGTTACAAGATACACTATTTTTAAGACTCAAAATCTTTTCTTTTTTTTTCACATTCATACATCTTGATGTTGAGATAATCAATTAAAGGGTTTTTCAACAATAAAACAACATTTTTCGATAGATTTTTGAAGTGCATCCTTAATTCTACATTTTAAGGTTGCAACCTTATATAAACTTTTTCCTTTTCTAAATGATTATTGTCATGCCATAACAACTCATAACCATAGTCGTTTTCTTTAAATAGAAGGCGATTTTCCACCCAATTACTGTGGAGTTCGCTTAGGGGAAGCTGCAAATGAGAGCTCGACATTGAATCGGTTTTCGCATCCTAAGGAGACTAGCTTGTGTTAATGTTCAATAAATAAATAAATCCTAAGGAGACTAGGATTGGAAATGGGCTGGGACCCGTTAGGGTGAGCCGTGTCCTTCGCATGGCCATTGTCTTTAAAGGGCTAATCCTAGGCCGGCCTGGCCTTATCCGGGCTGAAGAAGCCCTAACTCAAGGGCTAGGTTGGGGGCCTTGTCGTTATGGCCTTGGCCCAGCCCTAACTCGACGCTACCCTTGAGCCGTGGTGGCTTGGGCCTGACCTGGCCTGGCCCTCGGGCAACTATTTGTTGCAAAATCTCGTGTTGTTTGGAAGAATGTTCAAAGTAATTGATCGGGCCGATTAGTCAGTCCTGGCCTGATCTATTAGGTCGACCAATTCCGGCTAATCGGCCTATTAGTGCCCTGATTTTTTTGAAAAATACAATTTTAGTAAAAACAAATCCCAAAAAAACTCAAAAAATCCCAAAAAAATTATAAAAAAAATTTAAAATTTACATGTATTGTTTTTAATATTGTCACATAAATAAACAAAAAAATAAATATTATAAGCATAATTAGGTTTCGGAGAAAATGATTAGGCACATGAAGCAATACTTTTTCAGTGATCAATATATAATAAATATATATTAATATTATATATAATATATAATCAATATAGTATATATAATGTAAATTATATTAATAAAATAAATATAAATTTATAATATATAATATAATATTATAAAATAGTATAATATTTCAACTCAATACAATGTTTGTTTTTTTTGGGTATTTTGGAATTCAATTAAAAATATAAGTAAAATATAAATTTGTTGGTCTCTTTTGTTACAATTTTGATAAATTTCCATATCTCTCTCTCTCTCATATATATGTGTCTAAGTGCCCCTCGGGAGTTGGTGGTGTAGGTATTAGATTGAAGATCAAATCAGATGAACAACGAAAAAATTATATATCCCTTTAGTTGAGGGACTTATGGGCCTGGCGCCTTGTCGCGCACGACTAACTCTGGTGCATCTGAGTCTACTCGCCCAAGGCGGCAAATGCAGTTAGCAAATAAAAAATTTAGGAAAATTGTTTCATAGGGCTGTACCGTATTTATACAATATGCGGTCCAGAGGTATAAAGCATCCATCTTAAAGATGGATGCAAATGGGTGGTCCATCCAAAAATAATTGTAACTAACGGTCTAAATATTTTCTTAATATAATTATTATTTATAGTTTTCAATTTTTTTATTTTTTTCATATTCATGATCTGCATGTTAAGGATTATATACTCTCTAGAACTTAGGATCAAATTATATTTTAAAACTATATCTATTGCCAAGCCCACATTTCTACACTATGCAGGCTGGCCGTATATAAACAGTGTTAAAAAATTTATAATAATATATAAATTTTTAAGTAGAGAAATAAAAAAATAGGAAAAAAAAAAAGAAGAAGAAGAGAAATATATAAAAAATGTTATAATGACAGCTTTGCGGACTCTGCACTGTGACAGCACACTTATTGGCCGATTTTTAGAACAAATAGCTGATTAGTACACTTATCGGCCGATTAGTGTCAATCAGTCCAATTAATGCACTAAAAAAAATTGCTGCATACATGACTGTTGGAATCGGGCCAAATCGGGATCGGCCAATGACCGATCCCGAGTTAGTCGGCCGATTTCCTAAAAATGGGCTGATCTTTTAAACACTTGTTTGGAAAGAGAGAATACGAGAGAGAAGAGATAGGTTTGAGATAAACCATCATCATCACCATCCGAGCCTTATCTCAAGAGATAAATCATCATCATCGTCGTCCGAGCCTTATCCCAACTATTTGAAAAATTTGGGATAAATAAGAGAGAAAAAAATAAAGCATTGAAAGCTCTACTTTCTCTCCTGGAATGGCTGCCAAAATCTACACTATCGAAAGTGAATTGATGGTGCAATTGATGGCAACCTTACCCGTAAGCTTCACTAAATTTTGTATCCTTCATAAAATAGCCACTTTGTTCGTAAATTTATTGGTTCCACTACCTTACTAATTGGTTTCTAAAGGTGGTTTTGACCATTATAATGATACTCTATACAGTTTTTTTCTAAATGGGATTTTAATGTTTCAACCCACATACCTATTGAGATGCCATCTCTTTCCAAAAGTACATTTAGGGTTGATATAAAGTTGAATGTTTTGCTGTGGAATGTATAAATAAGTTATGGGTATTGTATTTGATAAATGTTGGAATGTTAAGAAAGTTATGGGTACTATGTTTGATAATAAATACATATTAACTATATAAATATATATATATTTTTTATTATTTTATATAATATTTATATTATTGTATTATAATATATGATTATATTATAAATCATATATTTATTATATTAAATAAATATTATATATAATATAATATAATAAATATATATTATATATTATATATGTTATATATAATAATAGTATAATATAAGATATTTGTATATTATGTATATAATATTTAGAAAAAATTATGTATATATCCATTATAGTTTCCATTATTGTTAAAATACCAAATAGTTTCCGTTATTACTAAAATGTCCATTTTTTTCACTTCATAACAAAAATTTTGGAAAAGACTTTCTTACACTTTTTTGGATTTTTGAATAACTGAAATGGCTAGATTTTTGGTTGTTCAAAAATTGAAAATAAGCTAATTTCGATTATTGAACAACTGAAAATGTCAGGGCTCGTTTAAGCATATGGAATACGCAACCCTATTTTTGGTTGTTTAACAACTGAAAATATGACACTATTGGTTGTTGAACATTCGAAAATAAGAATGCAAATTCCAAGCTTTTGTCCTATTTTCGATTGTTGAACAACCGAAAATAGGACTGCGTATTCTAGCAAGCTTCCATAATACACGGTTATATTTTCTGTTGTTGAACAACAAAAAACAAGACATTTTCGGATGTTGAACAACAAAAAATAGGACTGCATATTCCAGTAAGCTTCTAGAATACGCAATCCTATTTCGGTTGTTCAACAACGGAAAATAAAAATACAAATTCCAAGCTTCTACTTATTTTCGGTTGTTCAAAAACCAAAAAAGGGTAAAAAAAACCTTGTTTCAAAATTTTCTTTATAAAGTGAAAAAAACGGATATTCCAGTAATAATGGAAACTATTTGGTATTTTGGTACTAATGGAAACTATAACGGATATATACATAATTTTTATTTATTATAATATATATAATATATTATATTATTTATTTATTATAATATATATAATATAATATATTATATTATTTATTATATAAGATATTTATATAATATATAATATAATAATATAAATATAGGTTATTTTAGGGTGCTCACATTATCAAGTAATTTATCATTGTAGTCAACAAAATTTGGACATTTTATTCCATTGTTTGTACATGAATCATTTTTTTAACAAGGTTATTTTTTGTCATTAAGAGGGTATCACATTATCCATATGGGGTGTGACATCACGTACATGGAGTACACTAGTGGCAGTTAATGTTCCATATAGGTGATGTCACACTCCATATGGATGGCGTCACACTGCTTCTAATGACAAAAAATACTCTTACTAAAAATCATAAAGTACAAAATAAGGGTATATAAGTGTCCAAATTTACAATGATAAATTACTACATAGTGTGAGCACCATAACATAACCCGATAACTATTACAGATAATATATTTAATATAATAAATATA
>NW_006498806.1:2709057-2737256 GCF_000471905.2 Amborella trichopoda | reverse complement strand
AAACATAAATAAATTTTTAAAACTAGAAATAACAATTCTAGTAAGAAAACATTTGGACCATTAGTTTGCATAGTTTTTAGATGAAGCACCTACTTGCATCCATCTTTAAGGGAAAATGTTTACATAAGATTGCAACCTTAAAATGTAGAATTAAAGATGCACCGAAAAAATTTATCGGAAAAAGTTGTTTTAATGTTGAAAATTCTCTAATTGATCATCTTGACATCAAGATTGTTGTAAAATCGGGATAATCCAATCACCCCTTTTGAGTAAATCGAGATATCTCATATCCCACTAGATGTAGTGAGCAATCCACCACAATGATTTCAACACTCAAATAATATGCCAAATATGCAATAACAAGTGCAATATAATTGAAAAAAATATAAAAACAATAAAAAAAGCAATATGAGAAATCTTCAAAGCACAACACACATGAAAATAGAGAGGGACACACACATATACGTTGTGTTCAGTTTATGTAGCCTTTAAAAGCCTTATGAGTGATTGTGATAAGACATTTGATATCGTGGATCACGAACTCAATGGGAGTATGGTCCCTCGTGGACCATACCATGCAAACGATGTTTGCAGATACCAGACTATACTTGACGGTCTAAGTCAGTAGGTTGAAAAAAACCCATGTTACATGGGCATAAAGAATAAACCGAGAAGGGTTCTAATGGGTCATCCCTTGATGAGGTCGGAGAATATGTCCGGATGAGTGAGCCGAGGGACTGTGTGACCCTTGTGTGTGATGGTGGCCGACAGAGACAAGGGTTAAAGCCTCATCCATGTACCATCACACGACATGCATATTGATAGACCGTTATGGAAAGCAAGCAAGTCACCTTTTAGTGTGAAGCGTATGCATGTGCGAGAGATATCCCTATGCACTATAAAGCTGTGGTTGCATCAAGTCTAGATGACATTGACTCGTTTCTAGGGGAGAACCTGAAATCCACAAACTGGGATTGCGACCCCTTGGCTCATCGGCCAAACTTTGGTGACCTGCTAATAAACCTTTGCTTGGACTGTCATGAGCAACACTGGGTCGGCATGATGAAACAAGTGTGATTTGCAATCCACAATTGAAGATGGAGTGCCCCATTATTGATTTAATTCCTTTACCGTATCGATCATTTTCCCATCAAATTAATTTAATTATGTTTATCTTATGGTAGATATTATTTTAGAATTTATATTTGAATTTTTATAAATCACTGGATATTTTATTTATAAAATTAAAGATATTGATTTTTAATGATTTAAATATTCAAATTATATTCTAAAATTTATTTTAATTATTTTTAAATATATGAAATTTTTGGAGGGCCCATTGTGCACATGAACCCACTATACCCAAATTTTATGGGGCCACATTGCCATCCCTTGGGTGGCACGACCCAATTTTAGGGGGTTGCTTATACCCATGGGAGGCATGCCCTATATTTATGAATTGGCTGATTTTGATTTATCGTAAGTGGGTCTGAGATGATATGTTGATATGAGCTTTTGATATGACTTACCTAAATAACTTTGAATTGATAAGTATGCTCTATATTTAAGAGATTTGAGTAAATCTTTTAGTAGGCCTATAAGGCTTATGAATATATATTTTGGATAGAGCACAATATTTTCTTGATTAAGTTTTATTTGATGGGATATTAGTCAAAGGAAAGGGGGATAATGGTTCAACACATTCCGTAATGTTGATGGCCCATCTATAGAATAAATGGCTCAGACCTCTCATCCTACAAGTCAACCTTGATCGACGGTTAAAATTCAACCTTGTGAGGCAAACAATTGAAACCCTAGACCATTCTCTATAAATAGGGGTCATTCCCCTTCATTCCAAAACATACATCTACACACCTCTCTCTCTCACACCCCTATTCTCTCTCTCCCTCAAATTTATCTTTAAAGGGCACGCCCCATCTATTCTCTCTCTTCATTCGCTTCTGAAAATTCTTTGGGTTCTGAAAAGGGGTTATAAAAAGGGGGAGTACGTCTCTTTCTAGCGTATAGAAAATTCTCATATCTCAAAATTTTATTAAAAAAAAACTAAGGCTCAAGAAAAATAAAGAAGGGAGAATTTTTTTCTTAGTATTTTGGGGGATTGATCCCAATAATCGAACGCAAGCATAAATGTTCAGTTGAAGAGCTTGGCCGAAATTAGTTTTCCTGGTTGAGATTGAACGAAGACCGTCGATCCCGTGCCACTGGATGGTGGTAACTCGGTGTGGGGTGTAATAAACCCGATTGAGGTAATATACGGCATTCTATTTTGTTTTTTACATATTTAATTGTATAGTCCTTATATTCTCAAGAACAATATCTGTGATTATTTTCTTTGATTAAAGAAAATTGGTTTAGTGGCATCAAAGTTTTAAGATATTGGATTTGTAAGTTTTTTATTTTCCTTGAAGCAAGGTTGTTGTAATAAAGCTATTTATATGTGATCTTTGTCAAAAGAGAAGAAAAGTAAAGGGGTGATAAAAAAAAATCCTCGGCAAGATCACATTGGGCGCACTTTCATGTGGTTCACCCAAAGTGGGCTACGTCCACAGGCAAGACGGCAAATGAGTATTTACTATCAAGACGAAAAAAGATTAGGGTTATGCAGAGTTACCTCATACGATCTCAAAGAATGCTCAAACAATTAACTTCTTACCACAAAACCACCTACCGTCGACTTCTTTCTTCGATTCACTGCAGCAGCGAAGTAATACCAACAAAATGACTCAAGATAAGCCCCAAATGGTGGTGTTAGGGTTTTGTTGCAAAACCCCAATTTCCAACTCCAATCTTCTCTACAAGCTCTTTTTTCTCTACAAAAGAGTTCACACTCTTTTTCTACACATTTCTCTCTCTAGTAAAACCTTTTATGAGCCTCCACTATAAAAGCTTCATTTTAGTGAAAAAAATACCCCTCACCATAGTAAGAAATACCACATGGGGTGGTGATTTGACATCACGTCCCAATAATTTCCAACTAATGCAAAATCACACCCTTACCTTGCCAATCCATTACTTCATTTCTTTCTTGAAACCTAAGGAAGTTAGACTCTATTCTAACTTCTCTACTTTTATGGTTTTTGTAAACATATCCGCAAGGTTGTCTTCGGTCTTGATCTTGATCAATCGAACTTTTCCATCTTCAACAACTTGATGAATATAGTGATATTGAACCAATATGTGCCTTGACCTCTTGTGGTGAACCGGGTTCTTAGCCAAATGGATAGCAACTATATTGTCACAAAATAGTTTCAGGGGCTTGCACATAATGCCCATCTCACCTATCAACCCTTAAAGCCACGCAACTTCTTTTGATGCCTTCGTTACTGCTATGTACTCGGCTTCGGTAGTTAACAATGCTATCGTATCTTGGAGCCTTGGCATCCAACTTACCGGTCCATTTGCAAATCGAAAAACAACTACGGTAGTTGACCTACCTCTATCAAGATCACCTGTAAAATTTGTATCCACAAAACCTTGCATTTACGTTGAGCCTTTGCCAAATGTGACTACATAACTTGTTGTACCTTTTAAGTACCGAAGCATCCATTTTGTTGCTTCGCAATGGATATTTCTGAGGTTTGCCATAAACCAACTTAGAACCCCAACTGCATGCGCAATATCCGGCCCTGTACATACCATGACAAATATTAAACTTCCAATCGCATTTGCATAAGGAACCTTAGCCATGCTTCTTCTTTCTTCTTCCGTCTTCGGACTTTGCATTGAAGACAATTTGAAGTGAGACACTAAGGGTGTCTTCACCGACTTTGCATATTTCATGCCAAATTTTTCAAGCACCCTTTCTATGTAACCCTTTTGAGATAATGACAAAAATCCATTGTGTCTATCCTTTTTAAATTTAATCCTAAGGATTTGCATTGTCGGCCCGAGATCCTTCAACTCAAATCTTTTGCTCAAAGAAGAATTTAGCTCATCAATTTTTGTCTTATCTTTGCACACCAAAAGCATGTCATCCACATGTAAGACTAAAATCAAGTACTTACCATCATCAAAGAATTTTAAATAGATGCAATGGTCATATTTACTTATTGTGTACCCAAGGCTCAACGTGAACATATCAAATGTTCTATACCATTGACTTGATGTTTGCTTGAGCCCATATAAGGACTTCTTCAATTTGCACACAAGTCTTTTTTTGTCTTTCTCTATGAAGTCTTCCGGTTGTTGCATATACATTTCCTTTTTAAGTTCTCCATGCAAAAAAACTGTCTTCACATCCATTTGCTCAAGCTTTAAATCATGCATAGCAATTAACCCAAGCACCAAGCAAATTGAGACCAACTTAACAACCAGTGCAAAAATTTCATCAAAGTCAATCCCTTCCTTTTGCGAAAAACCTTTTACCACCAATCTTGCCCTATATCTTTCAAGCTTGCCATCAAGCCCTTTTTTTATCTTGAACACCCATTTATAACTAACGGCCTTTCTACCTTTTGGTAGCTCCTCCAAATCCCAAGTCTTGTTTCTTTGAAGGGCTAATATCTCATCTTCCATAGCTCTTTTCCATTGCTCGGTACCATTGTTATCAATGGTTTCATGGAATGATGTTGACTCTTCATTTTCAGCTATCAAAGCATGCAAAGTATTTGGATCCACATAATCTTTGTGCCACCTGAGTGCATGAGTTTCCCTAGTAGAATGCCTTTATGCTAAAGACACAACTTCATCATGATGGCCATGCAGTCCTTCATTTTGACGTCATAGTCCTTCATAGTCTTCACTATGATCAATGTGTATATTCTCATTAGACATAATTGTACTTCGTGGAAGTATTTCGAGGTTGCCTTGAAATTCTTGCTCTCTTATTGCACTTTTTAGCCATTGTCCTTTATCATCATCCCTTTTGCCAATACCTTGGATTCATCAAAATTCACATCACGGCTAATAATTATTTTTCGGGTACTTGGATCCCATAATCGATACCCCTTTACACCTTTGCTATAACCCACAAAGATGCACTTATTTGACCTTGATCCAATTTGTTCTTTTGGTAACTTGGAATAAGTACATAGGCATCACAACAAAATTTTTTTAAGTCGGAGTAGTCACTTAGAGTTCCACACCATACCTTATTAGGAGTTTTGCTTCCTAATGCTACCAAAGGTGATCGGTTGTTAAGATAACAAGTCATTGATATGGCTTCCACCTATAATTCTTGTTCTAGACCGGTATTGCTTAACATGCACCTCGCACACTCCATCAAAGTGCGATTCATCCTCTTGGTAATACCATTTTGTTGAGGATTGTAGGTATTTGTATAATGTTTAGTAATTCCCTCGGTCTTGCAAAAATTTTCGAATTCCTTTGATACAAACTCTCCACCATGATCGGTCCGAAGAACTTTGATGTGATGCCCCATAGATTTTTCAACTTTGGCTTTAAAATTATTGAATGCACAAAACATATCATTTTTAGACTTGAGAGTTTTGATCCATACTTTTCTTGAGAAATACTCACAAAATTTGGATCCATCAATTTTAAGTGTAGGAATAAAATTCCTCTTCATCAAGAGCTCCATACCCTTATCACTCATGTGCCCCAATCTTCTATGCTATAGGCGAAATAGAATTTCTTCACCTTCGATCACGAAATTCACTTCATTATTTATTATTGTGCTTCTTAATAACTTATACAAGCTCCCAACTAGGACTCATTTCATAACAATTAGAGCTCATTTTGATACTTCGATTACTCCACCTTAATCAGTGAACTTATAACTTTTCGAATCTACAGAAAAGAGGGAAATCAAGCTCTTTTTTAGTTCCGACACATGCCTAACATCCTTAATTACCCGAATGTCCCATCAAATATCCTTAGGCGAACCAAATCCATTCCAACCACCTTGCTAGTGGAATTATTACCCATGGATACTGATCCTCATTCACATCACTCATATGAGTCAAACCATGATCTATGTGGGCACATGTGATGGGTGGCTCCACTATCAAGTAACCAATTTTGATAGAATATTGAATTACATGCCACAATCAATACTTCATATTTAATGAACCCGGATGTAGACTCTTCAACTTGATTTTGCTTCATTTTTGGATTCACTTGGCTTTACACCTCTCGCATTAAGAGCTTTGGAAGAATTCACTCTATTTCTTTTTAAACAATTCTTCTTTATATGATCGTACTTCCCATAATGCCAACACACATTCTTGTTATTGGGCCCTCTAGATTTTGATCGAAATCTTGAATTACATCTTGAATGATTCCTCGATGAATCACCTAGTTCATTTGATCGCCCTCTTGCCACAAGAGCTTTTGCCTTTGATTCCATCGAACTTCCCAATTGTGCCTTCTTTCGAAGTTCATCGGCAAGTAGGGCACTACACATCGAGCCCAAATCAAGAGAATCCTCATTGCTATAACTCAATCTAATAACAAGGTTATTATAGGATTCTGACAATGAACAAAATAAGGTGACCGTCTTATCTTCATTATCCATTCTCACACCACTACTCTCAAGTTGACAAATGATGTTATTAAACTCATTCAAGTGTTGCGACACATTTGCACTTTCTTTCATTATCAAGGAATACAATTTTCTTTTTAAGAAAATTCGATTTGTGAGAGATTTTGTTTGATACAAACTTTCCAATTTTTCTACAAATCTTTTGCCATCTTTTCGCCAACAATATTAAACACAACTTCATTGGCTAAACACAAGCGAATAGTGGCCCTTGCCTTCATATCGAGTTCATCCCAAACATCATCGGTCATATTTACCGATTTCTTATCTTTTCCAAGTAATACTTTGTGTTTCCTTTGATGTACCAATAAATCTTGCATTTTTAATTTTTAAATTTCAAAGTTATCTTTCCCATTAAACTTCTCCACTTCAAACTTGTGAGATGCTATTTTTTAAAAAACAATACACTAATTCCTTGAGCTTTGATACCACTTGTTGTAAAATTGGGATAATCCAATCATCTATTTTGAGCAAATCGGGATATCTCGAATCCCACTACATGCGATGAGTACTCCACCACAATGATTTCAACACTCAAATAATATGCCCAAGATGCAATAACAAGTCCAATATAATTAGGAAAAATATAAGAACAATAAAACAAACAATATGGAAAATCTTTGAAGTACAACATAAATGAAAATAAAGAGGGACACACGCATATACGTAGTTCACCCAAAATGGGCTACGTCTACGGGCAATACGGCAAATGTATTCATTATCAAGAGAAAAAAATTACAAGATTGGGGTAATGCAGAGTTACATCATACAATCTCAAGAAATGTTCAAACAAAAACCTTTCTACCACAAAACCACCTACAGTTGACTTATTCTTCAATTCACTACAGCCGTGAAGAAATACCGACAAAATGGCTCAAGATAAGCTCCAAATAGTGGTGCTAGGGTTTTGTTGCAAAACCCCCAATTTCCAACCCCCAATTTACAAGCTCCATTTTCTCTACAAAAGAGTTCACACACTTTTTCTACATGTTTATCTCTCTAGAATAACCTTTTATGAGCCTCTACTAAAAAATACTTCATTTTAGTGACAAAAATATCCCTCACCATAGTGAGAAATACCACATGGGTGGTGATTTCACATCACTTCCCATTAGAGATGTATGAATACGAAAAAAAAGGATTTTGAGTCTTAAAAATAGTGCATCTTGCAACACATTATCTAGAGCATCTATTTTTCAAGATTTTTATATGTTTATAAATCTACTTAATTTTAATTATTTTAGATTTTAAAATTACATAATTAGATATAAAAATAGATTTTAAAATAATCCTAATAAGTTTTTATATCAAAATTAATGGTAAAATTTAGAGGTATGCCTTAATTGGATTGTTTAAGATTGCAACCTTATAGAAATCACACCCATCTTTGCTTTACACTTTTTAGACCGCTTATGTAGAGATGCGGTCCGGCCCGCATGAAACAATTATCCGTTGTTGAAAAAGAATATGAATACTAAGATGATGATGACGACGACGACGACAAAGGGTCGTAAAAACCCAATTTCATATTTATTTTTGGCTAATTAATATTATTAGGATTTCCTTAGAACATCAAAGATCAAAGTTTCCATTTTTTTCGGAGAAGGCAGAGCGCTCGCAATCTTCCGGTCACTTTTTTCACCAGAATACTCGCCGTGTGAAACTGAAACCTCCTCATACTGTGCTCCCATTAATCTATAGATTTTACAGAATTCTTCCTAGCAGTTTTAATTTGAGCTTTTCAGAACCCTAGCGATGGTTTCTGAATCCAAATTATTTGACTAGCACTGTTAATTTGTGCTTTTCAGAACCCTAGCGATGGTTTCTGAATCTAAATTATTTGACAGAGAGAGTCATGTGAAATTCTTTGTGATGATGGTAGATACTTTGCCATATCATTACCAGCGTGAAGATATCCATCGCCTCACGCTCGCTTACTTTGCAGTTTCAGGGCTTGCCATTCTCAATGCCCTAGATCGGGTGAGTTTTGAATTATATAAATCCTTAATTAAATTTTAGAATAGACCTGAGTTATTTATCAGTTATTGATTGTGTAGTCATAAAAATCTTGTCTTTCTTACCAGATAGCTGTAAAATTTTTCGAGGAGATTTTCCTTATTGAACTTATGTCTATTAATTTTGATAAAGTTTAATATTTAGGTTGACAAGGAGAGATTGGCAAATTGGGTGTTATCTTTGCAAGTGATTCCTAGAGAGAAGCAGGCATTGGAGCATGGTATGGTCATTTTTAAACTGGAGAAATTGTTTATTTTTTAACGGACATTGGAAAAAAAGAAGTTGCTTGTTAACTTTCGGGATTCCCAAATTGTTGCTTGGGATTCAAGTGTTACTTTAATTGATTTTAGGGCATTTCTTCGGATTCTGCGGTTCTAGCACTTTCAAGCTTCCAATTGACACCACTGGGGTATGGACGTCTTTGCTCACATGTTGGTTTTTTAAGCTTGCATGGCTGAATAATGAATTGATCTTTCAATTAAAATATTATTCTTTTTTCATGGGTTTAGATGCCAGATTTTATTTGATTATCAGGGGTAATGCTTATTACTTAAAGTTTTATCCAGGTTTTGAATCACAATGGTAGTCACTTGGCTAGTACATACTGCGCCCTGGCTATACTCAAGATGATCGGCCATGAATTCTCAACTATTGTCTGTGAGTTCATTTCTACGACGATGAAGTGCCTTCAGCAACCTGATGGAAGGTACATTGATGATCGATAAATTGAGATGGCTTTTTATGGTGTCAGGAAGTTCAGAGTTACATATTGAAACTAATAGCAAAATTCAAGATAAAACAGTATATGTTTATTGCATCCTTTACATGTTTAAAGAATTGAAAGCCCCTTGTTTATGCGGAATGCCACGTTGGTGCTGGATTTCAATAAAGGACTCTTATTTGTCATATGCGTTTGTTTTGATAAAAAAATAATTTTTTTTTGATAAAACTCTTTATTTGTCATATACTTAAGCCAACAAGAGTTAGGATTGTTGATGATACCGACAAGTACTAATGCTTCCACCTTAACTCTTCTGTATAGATATTCTAGCTACAGTTCTGTTGAATGATATTGAAATGTTGTCATACCTTCTAGGTCTTTAGGTTTGTCATGTTGCATAAGCATGTCCAATAAATGACTCCATGAGCTCATCTTATCAATAAGTAAACTGTAGATGCTCTTTAAGTCAAGTCTGGACATAAAATTTAATTATGAATAATACGATTTTCTCCCCACCCAATTTTTAGGAAGTGTTCAATCCGCTTCAGATAAGCCCTTTATTCCAATCATCACAAGGGAAACCCTTTTAACCTTAGTCCAAGTTAACCCACTAAGGAACAAAATTACATGGTGCCCGAAGTCCAAACTGGGCCTTAGAATTGAATATCAAATGGTTATCTAGTGACTTTGACCTCCTTTCAGATAACCCGTACATACGTGTTACTTGTTCATTGCTGACTTCTGTTGCCCATCAATCAGTATTCCAAACAATGCAATTTAGGTGGTCAGTTAGTCTGTTTAGTCTCCCAGAACTGCGCATATGGTCCTTTTTATCCAATTATTAGCATGATATGTGGTTTCTTTGTCCTCATACTCTGTTCTTCAGTGGATTGTACATGCATATTCCAAGTGGCGCGCTGTCTGCTAATGAGGTGATTTCAACTGCCTTCTGTTCATTAATTGGGGTTTCACTTGTTTCTTAGCAGTTAGCGCAATACGAAACATCATACGGTGTCCATTTAGATGGCAGGTAGTAAAGTATTAAGCCATGCATTTTATTTGTAAATACCAATGTAGTTTAAAGCTAAATGATTTTGGCAAATATTAGCATTGTCCATATCTGTTCTGATTCTGTACATCATTAGAAGATGAAGCACATCTGGAAGTGGTTCACTGAGTGGCATACCTAATCTCTCTATCCCAGAAGGTTGCATAGACTGCAATTTGCCTAGAATCTACCAAGTCATTTTAGAAACAACCATGGGTGCTTTCAATTAAACTTGATGTGTATGTGCCAGGTGTTTTCTTGTAATTATATATCGCAGTGCTTTAATATTGGCTGTAGGGGGTTTTGTGTTTATTTGCACATATACATCTGTATGCAAGGGCCTGCATATCCATCAGTATACTAGGGGTTCGGGAGCTAGGTCCTCGTTCATCATTTGATGACTTTTTTGGCCCGACTTGTTTGTTTCTAAGAGAAGCAATGTTTATCCATTAACTTCCTAATATCCATGCTGCCTCACATATGAGTATCTGATTCTTTCGAGACTAGCATATAATGAAGAATATCTAAAGTGGATATCTATGTGATCCTGTAAACGTAACGGTCTCTTGTGGTGCTTTTAGCCAAGCAACCATGGTCGTTCTCCATCATTAAGGGCATTGAGAGCCCAAGATCCTTAAGGATTTGACTACACCGTTTTGTCAGTTTACCGAAAATCATAGTCCTTTGACGGCACTCATCAAGGACCTTTGGAGGCTGCCTGAAACTCCCACTACTTGATGGTGCCATTCGAATGCTCTATCGAAATCGTACACACAGTTCAGACAGCTTGACAAGCTCCAACAAGAAAGGAATGCTTTTGACTGAGTCATTCAATTAGAAGAACTAAGATAAATCAGGAACTATTTAACAAAATCTAAGGGCTGTGTGTCACTCATCGTTTCTACGTGGTTGTTAGAAAGCAATATTTTTAACTGAGGCATTCAATTAGAAGAACCAAGAGACTCAGGAGCTATTTACAAAATCTAAGGGGCATGTGTAACTCACAATTCACGATTGTTTGTGTTGGTTAGTTGATATTTCATTTTGAGTTGTATCTTTTTGTTTTCTGAAATTTTTTGATGTGATTAATGGAACTCCTTTATATTTTCACAAATCTTATGATAAACTGTGCATGTTGCTATTTCTTATTAAAAAAATATACGAGGGTCTTCTAGAGTGAACAAATTGAATGTGACTTTTTTTTTTATCTTCCATTCTTTATCCTGCAGCTTCATGTCCATTCGAACTGGGGCAGAGACAGATCTCCGTTTTGTATTCTGTGCTGGTAAGGAAGGAATTTGTGCCCTCACATGCACTAAAGGCTACTTGTACTTGGAAAATATACAATAGTTGACAATGAATTGATTGGAAGATATAACTCTGTGAATTTTCTTTCTCTTTTTTAATTTGTTTTTTCAGCTGCTATCAGTTCTATGTTAAATGATTGGAGTGGATTGAACAAGATCAAGGCCAAGGACTACATACTTAGTTGTCAGGTTTGTTGATTGTGACCCTTGCTTGGTCAATTTCTTCAGTAAAGCATAGTCCTTTTTCTGCAGACCCTATGAAATATAGGGAGTCTCCATTGTATATTTGAGAGCCATGAATAATTCATCTAAGCGATTAGTTTTTACTTGCAGTCGTATGATGGTGGCTTTGGTTTGATTCCTGGTGCAGAGTCTCATGGTAAGGAACTAAGATCAAGTGTATGTGGTCCTGTAGTTGAATTTCGTGCCTGTTTATACTTTGTACTTCACGAGTCCATACATGAGAGCCAGTTATTTGTGGATGTAGGCTGTGTGGTTAAACATATTTATGACAGTAAACATTTAATCAACAAACATCATTGTTGTATTTTCCGAGTTTGTTCTTTGATTTTGAGTACAAGTTCTTCGGCCTCTCTCCAACCCCTCTTCTAATAGCCAAACTATACGTACAATTCATGGATTAGTATCTCTTTTCCAGCTTAAGTTACTTGCGAGGAAGTAGAGGTGTTTGTTTGGAGGAAGTAGACGGTTGGGCAGTGGCGGTATTAATTAACTTTATTGTTAATGCTACATATTAGGAATTTCTTATAAATGTACAGGAGTTTAAATAGATTCTAAGTACTTCCATTAAATTTTAGGGAATGTTCGCTAATATCTTTTTTCTTTTTTGCAGTATTTAAAAAAAATCTCTTATATTCTGAATTTTACGCTTGTCCCTTTCTTTTATTTTTTTATTTTTCCCAAAATGCCCCTGGATCAGAACTTGGATTTCTGACCCTGGTTTTTCCTTTTCCTCCCCCAGTTTTTGGGTCAGAACTCTTAAGTTCCAAGCTGAAATTTTGGTAAAAAAGGGGTCAACTAGGTTGGGCATGGAGTTCCGACTGCGATCATTCGAAAAAAAAGAAAAAGAAGCAAGATTTAAAGACTGATAGAAACTTCATGTTCTAACCCCCTTTTTACAAAAAATTAGTGTAGAAACCAGGTCAGAAGTTGGAAATCTGACCCAGTTATTCAAAAAAACATACAAGAACTTAAGACCAATCTGAACTTCGTGTTCCAATCTTTTTTTTTTACAAAAAAATGTGTAAGAAACCGGGTTAGAGGTTGGAGATCCGACCCTGTCATTCATTTGAAAATTAGAAGTTTTTAAGACTGTTGGAGGTCCAACACAAAAACTAGGGAATAAAAAAAGAAAAAAAACACCTGGGTCGGAACTTCAAGTTCCGACCTGGGGGCATTTGGGAAAAATAAAAAATTTCACAAAAAAGGGATGTGAGTAAAAATTCGAAATATAGGGGATATATTTTAAATACTGCAAAAAATAAAGGGGATATTAATGTAAATTTCCTTCAATTTTATTACTTTGTTGTGTGCAAATTGGTTACAGAATGTGGTGCACTTAATTTATTCTTATACAATTAATAGGATATGTGCTTATTCTCTTTGCTCTTCTTAGTGCCACAGGTGGTGCGACTTATTGTGCAATTTCTGCTCTTCGATTGATGGGATTCATTGATGATAACTTTGTCTCACAATGTACATCATCTGTCATAGATATGCAACCGGTGCTAGAGTGGAGCTTGCAGGTATATATCCATTCCATAAATGGCATAAAAATCATTTCAAGTTTGGATTATCGTTGCTCATTTTTTGTGTTTATGAGGCCGAGGGTGAGAGGGAGCTCGCCCCAAAATTCAGGCTGAAATACTCTGTTCAATCTAGCAACCCTTGCCTTGGTATATGAAGCATGCTATTTATAGTGGTATATGTTAGTATATTAACTACAAGCTAGTAATTGAATGCCAGGGAAAATGAAAGTTATGGATGTGGGGTTGGGGGATAGGAGCATTAAGGAGATGGCCTGTGATGTTGGAAAATTAGACCCTCCCATCTTTCCTAGGTTTACCTATTTGGGTGTAAATTTGATTCACTCTAGTGTGGCATGTCATCTTTTTCTCTTTTTTCTTATAATATTGTCGCATGTCCATATCCATAACAAGAGTAAGCCAAAGAAAGACATGGTTTACCATGCTGCAACCCTCGTCTCACCATTTCATCAAGGGACAACTAATGTAATGAGCAACATTGGCACAATGCAATTGGTCTAAACTTTGCACAATTATTGCTACTTGGATTCTTTTTTCCTTTTTCCTTTTGCCTTTTTCCTTTTTCCTTTTTCATTTAATCTTTGCAAACTTGAGGGGGAATTTGTTGATCAAGGAACACGGATTTATATTCCTTCTTGTTTTCCTCGATGCAGAGACAAACAGCTGATGGTGGATTTCAAGGTAGACCCAACAAAGCAAGTGATACATGTTACGCATTTTGGTAAGCGAGTGGATATATTCTGTCTGAGAGGTGATGTAGAAATTTAATAAAGAAGATAGAAAATAAGCAATTTGCAGGCAAACCCAAGCACTCAATTAAAGAAATTCAATTGAAGAAACTTGAGGCTTCTCATCAAGATTACAGCTCTGTTTTTTTTTTTGATTATTTTTTTGTTTTTCTCTAAATCTCACACGATCAGCCCCCAAGAGCCCCTCTTAATTACAATTGTCAATAATGCCCCTAGCCAATATAAAAATTACTAAAAGCGTCCTAACTTAAGGCCACTTAGATAAATATTAACCTAAGGTCAAATACCTAGAATGCCTCTCTCTTAACTTAAAAATAAAAGAAATCAAAATTAAAGAGAAAATCCACGTAAAATATCCAAATGACTTAAAAATAAAAGAAATTAAAATTAAAGAGAAAATCCACGTAAAATAATCAAATAACTTAAAAATAAAATAAATTAAAATTAAAGAGAAAATCCATGTAAAATATCCAAATAAACTAAAAAATAACCCAATCAAAACTTGTTCTTATTCTTCTTACATATATGAAGGCAAAGCGACTTTGCATGCATTGCTGCTATCTTCTTGAAGATCTTGAATGGTCCTGTCTTGCAATAATTCAACTTATTGTACTTACCTGCTGGATGCCTCTCCTTGAGATACACCGTTACCAAAACATGGAGCTCCTTGAAACAGCGATGTCTACCTGACACTGTGTTATACTTGGTCGTATTAGCTTCTAAATTACCTCACCCCTGTTCATGGACTTCTTTCATCTGCTCAACCAACTCCTTAGCAGTAGTATGACCCTCTCCATTACTCTGGATGGAATCAAATCTAGCGAATGGGTAGGGTTCTTCCCATATACCACTTCAAATGGGCTTTTACCAATCAAACTATGATGAGCAAATTCGGTTTGAGGTAGCGCTAGGTCCCACTGCTTCTTCTTTTGCCCTGCAATATTTCTGAGAAGATTTGTAAGAGTACAACTTACCACCTTAAGTTTGCCTATCTATCTATGGGTAATAAGTACTACTGAATTGAAATTGAGTATCCAATTTCTTCCACAAAGTTCTCCAAAAATGGCTGAGAAGTGTAGTATTCTGATATGAAGTGATAGTTTTTAGAATACCATGCAATCTCACTACCTCTCTGAAGTATAGATTAGCAACATGTGTAGCATCCATTGTCTTTTAACAAGCTATAAAGTGAGCCATCTTTGAGAAGTTATTGGGTATCACAAATATAGAATCCATACCTTGTTGAGTCTGTGGAAGACGCAACATGGAAATATCTTCCCAAGGTGCATTAAGAATAAGAAGTGGGGAATAAAGTCTGGTGTTCTGTTGCTTCCTCATAACTAGCTGGCGCGTTTTATGCCTCTCTACATACCTAGTAATCCCTCTTTAGTTTTAGCCAGAAACATTTGGACTCCACCAATTCTATGGTTTTGTCTCCCTCAAAATATCCCCCGAGGCCACCTCCATGAGCTCTGCTATAGGAGTCTCTCTAATGGGACATGCGGGTATTCAAAGATGGTTTCCTTGGAAGAGAAATCTTTCTTGAATGAGAAAATCCCCACTAACTCCATCACAACATTGAACCCATATCTCCTTGAAATCGACATCGTCTAGAGTGATGCACTCCTCATCTAGGTCTTCTATCACTTTCCTCTTCTCTGGACTCTTGATACGAGGCGTGACGGTGAAAAGGGTTGTACTCCATATCTTCTTGGGCGGAAAGATCGCCGTCTTGGTCATGATTACTGCCCCCAAGTTGTTGTACAAGCTGCTGAACCTACCTCTTGAGAGTTGAGATCCTCAATCCCTTCATCTCTGGCCTCAGAGGGTAGGTCTATTAGAGTTCCCCTTCCAGCCCTTCTTGTTGCCATAGGTTTAACGAAGTCCCAAACACTAGGCAGAAAATTAGCGAACCTTAGCTAAAATCAGCAAGTTCAAATCAACAAATTCTTGGCTTATATAAGCAAACCCTGGTCTAAATTCAGCAAACCCTAGACCTGACTGAAGATTTCCGTCCTTGCTGCTCAAGAATCCTGTGCTTTGATGCCAAATAATGAAGAAATTTCATAAATAAAATAGAAAATAAGCAATTTTCAGGCAAATACAAGCACTCAATTGGGGAAACTTGAGGTTTCTCCACCACGAAACCTAAAGGTGCCAACCTTAATCCTCCTCTTTTGTTTCTTCTTTTTTTTTCTCAATCTAAAAGTCATGTGATCAGCCCCCACGCACGTTGTTTTATTCTTTTCTTAATTATGATAGTCAATAATTCCCTTAGCCAATACAAAAAGGAAAAAATTTATATAGAGCTTAGGCTCTAACCAATCAAATTAGAGCCTACCTCAAAAATTTCACTAAAAGATGTTGTTTTGATGCCTAAATCACTCAAATTGATCATCTCGGCATCAGATGCATGGACATGAGAAAAAAATGAAATAGTGCATCTCGTAGCATTTTTGGACAGTCAATTTTCAAAATTTCCAAGTTTTCATATATCTGCTCAATCTACACTATTTTTGAAACTTTAAATTTTATGATTAAAGATCAAAATGTATTTTAAAGCTATCACAAATATTTCCAATATTGATTTACAGCCTACCTCAAAAATTTCACTAAAAGAGGTTGTTTTGATGCCTAAATACACTCAAATTGATCATCTCGACATCAGATGCATGGACATGAGAAAAAAATAGATTTCACAAGTTTTGGAAATAGTGCATATTGTAATGCATTTTTGGATCGTCAATTTTCAAAATTTTCTAAGTTTTCATAGATCTGCTCAATCTACGCTATTTTTGAAACTTTAAATTTTATGATTAAAGATAACAATGTATTTTAAAGCTATCACAAATATTTCCAATATTGAAATGACATTTCTTGACACTATTTGAAGGTGGGCTTGAATTTGATTGTTTAGAGCCTCAGCTCTATACAAACCGCACTCATAAAAAAATGGCTAAAACTGTCCTAACTTAAAACCACTTAAATACTGTACCCTAACTTAAGGTAAAATACCTAGAATGCCTCCTACTTAACAATAAAAGAAATTAAAATTAAATAGAAAATTCACTGGAAGATATCTAAAATAAACTGAGAAATGGCCAGATCAAAGCTTGTTCCTCTTATTCTTCTTAGCAGCTTATCTAGGGTTTGCATCCTCCAAATTAGATGTATGCGTTGCACGGAATCTGCTGCTGCTCCCATAAATGATAGCCTTCACTTCACACAGTTTGCACCTCATCATGAAGCTTGTTTGTTGAGAAAAACATGGAATCATTGTGTTAAAATATTGCAGGGTTGGCGGGGTTTTGAGGATGTTGGGGGCCGACCACTTTGACAAGAATTCTTTACGAGAGTTTCTGCTTACTTGTCAATCCAAGGTGCTTAATTTTTCTCTTTCAAATTAAGTTACTCTATGCTATTCATTGTTTATGTTCATTGATGAGAATGGAGACTATTCTTTTATTCTTGTTACTACTATTCATATGAGTACTGTTGCCCTGTAGTATGTTACTAGTTTCTGCTGCAATTCTTTTTGGGTTTTATCCTTTTTACCAATAGCTTTTTCATGTCTTCAGTTTGGGGGTTTCAGTAAGCATCCGTGGGACTTCCCAGATCTCTATCATTCCTATTATGGTGTTTGTGCGTTCAGCTTGTTGCAAGAGCCTGGCCTTGTACCACTTTGTTTTGAACTGGGTATGCCTGAGCCTTTTGGAATCTAAGTTCGTGTTCATCAAAATTTTCTGGTAAGCAGAACTATGCGGCTGCCAAATGATCTCTTACAACGATGAACATGAAGGTGTAAACCCGATGAATTAAATTGAGAGAGAGAGAGGGGGATGATTGTTCTGTAGGGAGGTATAACATTATATTATCAAAATTTTCGTAAGGTATATGGAGAGCTATTACTCCGTTGTACTGGCAAAATTCTGATTGAAGTTACATTTTCTTGTCTTTCATGCGTTTATATGCGGAGAACCGATGGCCATGCCCATGCTGAATGCTCAAAATACTAGCCAACACAATTCCGAAGTTCATGTTCTTTCGGGCCTTAGAAGACTGAAAGGTCTGCAAAGGTTGCCTACGTTGCAATATTCTGAAGACGTTCATAACGGACCAAAATAGGCAGGGTATCATAATGGAGCAAATCATTTTGGATGCACTCAAATTTGAAGTTTTTGGATTTCAAGGGAAATTGAGAATTTCAGGAGAGAAAAGATTGAGAATTTGAGATGGGTGCTGTGAATTTATGGATAGCCTTATAAAATTTTCTCTCGTACCCAAAACTCACTGAAACTCAAAACCTGCTCAAATTTTTTTGGCTTAAAAAGAAAATTAGCTTGTAACATTGAGCCCTCCGGTACAAAATCCCTCTCGCAATAGCCTTCGTGCAAAAAATCCCTCACGGGGACTCTTTGACTTCCTCTCTTGATTCTCTCTCTCCATGGACCATCATGAATCACGCACGCGGGGTATTGAGTTGTTTCCTGACAATAATGGGTATATAAAGTCGGGGTATTGAGTTGTTTCCTGACAATAATAATGGGTATATAGAGTCAAGTACAAGATAGATGGAATAATAACGAGTATTCAATAAGGTCTATTACTGGCTCTGATGATCCCCTGAACATTGATTATTGTACAGTACACTTAGTTATATACAAACAAACACAGAACAGTGTTCCACAGGTACTGCACAATATGCTTTACATCTGTCTTTACAAAAGATGAGATAGAGAAGGAAGGAAAAAACGGGGTAAGCACCATTTCTTGTTCAGCATAGATCAGCAAATGACAAGATGCTTGTGTGCATAATGACCATTTATACCTCTGCTCATGGGAAGTGGTCGGATAATCAAATGAATGTAGGACGGCTTTTTTACAGGTTATGTGAAAGGCGAATTCCACAGGCGGCAACGAAGAGGTTGAGGGCCAGGCAATTTTCGGAGAAGCAACTCACTAGAAGTCGTGCACTAAAAACTAGAAAGAAGAAGATAAGCAAGGAAGAAAAAGGTCAGCCATGCATTATCACCCAATACGTTTGACAACATTCTTAGGGTTCATGTTAATGATGGAAAACCAACAAATAATTCACTCTGCATCAAATGTTTTCCTTAACATACTGGTTCTTCATATATATGTGGATGCCATGATGATCATCTTCAACAAGTTCAGAAAGAAACTACGGAGAGAACATGTTCTTAAAAGCAGTTTTGAGATGATAGACTATCAATCTAAAATACATTCTTTTAGACACTAATACAAAAAGAGATGATACGAGGCCATTTCAGGATCTTGTAAATTTGGACTGCAGGGCCATAATAAGCAAACCAACACGAGAAAATAATAAGAAAAACAGGACTAAGAAGAAATGATTTTTACAAACCCCAAGTTGGAATCTTATGGCACTCAGCTTTCATGAAAGCCGATACAGGAATTGTGGGATAATACCAAATTTGTTGATACATTCAAAAACAAAGAATTAATAATGTAGCAATTAAGAGGGTATAAGGATGCTATGATCAACTTCTTTACTTAGCATGACGCACTGTACCTTGTTTCCTTCTTACAGGTTAATTCAATGGATTATCCAAACGAACAGAATATAAAGCATAAAATATTGTGAATTCATGAGCCAAATATTAGCAAGGAGTAAAATGGCGTGTGTGCAAGAACAGAAGCAGATAAACAACAACTGCTTCCACAGCAGTTGCTTGGCCGGCCGCCCGGCCAGCTATAGGTCTGCAGAATTAAGACAAACATCACAATAATTATATATTACGTGATGCATGTGAAATGACAAAAGAACATCTTGTCTTGCAGTCAATGTGCATTTCTGATGTAATTCAACTAACGCAGGCCTAACACAGAGACAACAACAGTAAACCAACAACTTGCTTCAAGTGAAGTGACGTGTGGTGAGCTGGGACACAAGTCTTATGATTGCCCCAAGCATCACTTACAAAGGGAATTCATGGAGTGTAATAAGGAGGAAAACATGCAGACTGATGAATAGAGGGAGGGTGATATCGGGGGAGTTGAAGAGGAGACATACCCTCATGACAACGATCTCATAGCGATTCGACCTACACCCAAGGTTGTTGATGAGTTATGACTGCACACTAACATCTTTTGTGCAAGAGATTTGATAGTGTTATACGTCAATAAAATACCAAAAACTCCAATAAATGTCAGAAAATCGAATCCAAAAAGTTGAAAAACAGTAGATCACGGCTTCCTATAATATATAACAACCCCTTTTTACAAATAACGCCAGTTATTCTGCAAATGGTCGTTATTTTGAAAAAAAAATGGCCATTTTAGTGGCTAACCGGTCTGGTTAGCAGAAAACAGGTCAATTAGCAATAAAAATAGCCACTTCGAGGTCCAACCGGCCGGTTTTAGACCTAAAATTTTGCATGGATGTTCTATAGACTACTTGCAACTCAAAACCGGGCCTAACTAGACTTGAAACCCTAGCGGTTCCGAGCTAACTGGCTGGTTCCGGTCCATGAGCCTATCTTTGCACATCAAAGAGAAGAAAGATACTTGTGATTGCGAAAAAGTGATTGAGAGGTTGTCAAAATTAGAATTTTAAAAAATCATATTAGTTTTTTATTTTGAGTGATATAGTGAGGTTATATTTATAATTCTACAATGAAAAATTATAGAACTAATAGGTGGTTACTGATTAGTCATTATTATTGCAAATAGGTAGTTTATTTCATTCGTCTTACTTATTTCATTTTTTTTTTTTTGACAAATGTTCTAAAATTTTATTATCAACTAAACCATGATTACAACTCTCAGCACTCACATCATTCAGTATTTACATCATTCAAAATCGAAATGGATTCCATCGACACCCATCTCTTAGTCAATCCATCAGCAATACCATTAGATTCTCTAAACACATGTTGGAAGGATAGCGATAATACCCCTTCTAAGTCCAAAACTTGGCCCCAAATCAATCGCAACATCCAAGGAACACAAACCTCTTTGTTGCACCACTTTATTACATTTAAATAATCACCTTCCACAACAATGAAATGACCCAAATTCAAGGCTTTAATAAACAACAATCCTTTAAATAACGCTGTGAATTCTGCCATGCTAGCCGTTGCCCACCCAATAGGTCCAGCATAAGAGAGAATAATTGACCCAGTCCAATCTCGCACTACACCTCCAACACCTGCATTCCCAAGATTACCCATAAAACTATTTGATTATTTTTCGTCTATGTTTATGTTTTTAGTAGTGCGACTTGGACTAGTGTGACATTGTCACACACATTCAGAAGTGGATTGTTATGGCATCATGGAATCTGCCTTTCTCCACGTAAGGTAAAAGTTGTTAACCGCATTAGAAGAGTCGGATAGATAAATGAGAAGCAGGTGGAACCATGGTCATGAAGAATCCGTTGATCAGAGAAAAGGGCACTCTCTGGTCCTTTTCTCACCACTCGCTAACAACATCATCTTAGAGCCGTTACAAAGAGAAATAAGGGGACTGTATTCCAGACAGAGAGAGAGGGCCAATGGAAGAAGGGTTAGAGGGAGATGTTTATAGATGAAGAGAGAATGCCCATAATTCTCAGAAAAAAAAGAAGGAATAAACATGCCGTTTTTCATAGAAAGAGAGATGATGCCATAGGAACAAGCTATGCTGGGGGAATACAGGCTATGCCTCCTTCCAGAAATTGAAGTCGATTTACAAAAAAAATCCAGGCTTAATTGGTTAGCACTTCACAATTTGCCACGCTACACCTAAAAAAAAAAAAGAAGAAGAAGTTCGTGCTTCCTAGCCCATTGGCGTTTGCCTCTTGGAAGGAAATGGCTTCATCGCCTCAGAATCTGCAATGACGTTTGCTTCGTCCCCTCATAACCTTAAATCCATGACCGAAGAAGAGCAGAAATCAAGGTAAGAGACTGGTTTAGTTGGCGATTGAGCAGGAGAGGACTGGTTCAAGACTGAAACTTGAGGAGCAGAAATCAAGGGAAGAGACTGGTTTAGTTGGCAATGGCGCAGGAGAAGACTGGTTCAAGACTGCCAACTTTTAACGGAGGATGAAGGAGGTGATAGAAATAAGTAGAAGACCAAATACGACAAAAAAAAATGGATTATTCGAAAAATTTATTTATACCTCGAGTATTTCAGGAAAAATTATAAAACCAAAATAATTAAAAGTTCCCAAATCATATTAAAATTATCCAAAACATCTAAAAGTATATTTCTAATGTTGATGTTTTTCCTTTTCTTTGCATTTTGAAATATTTTTATTTTTATCTGTTTTGCAGGTTTTTAGCTCGCCTCGCCAAGAGGGTGAGGCCTAGTTACTCACCCGAGTGCAAAGAACGTTGATGATCATGAACAAAGAGGCGACCAAAAAAAAAGTATACTACTTATGTCACCCATTTTAGTTCTTCACAAATAATCGGATCTGCATTATTAAGAAGAGAACTTATATAATAAACCATTTACCTGTGATACAACGTCACAACCATCTTTACCGGTTAAATGTGACCACAGTGGCTAAGGGCGTCAAGCTGGATGCATTCAAAGCAATCCTATCGTGATCGGATAGGACCAGCTATAGGCCACCAAACTGGCTAGGCTTGATTTAATTAAACAAGTTCGACTGTGGGTTAAACTGGTTAAATAGAATTTAAAAAATAATAGCTACAACAATTATAGTTAAGATATATAATTAAACAAGTTATATAGGCCACCAAACTGGCTAGAGGCTTGATTTAATTAAACAAGTTCGACTGTAGGTTAAACTGGTTAAATAGATTTTCAAAAATAATAGCTATAATAATTATAGTTAAGAAATATAAAACATATTAAAAAATTTATCCAACTTCACCATTTAAACAAGTCAAAAGCTATTCAATCAACCTAAACCAATCAAACATTAATTTTGACCTGTCTTCAAGATATTCCAACAAATCTGTTTTTTGCTGCAAATCAAACTAGACACACCAATCAACGGTCCAAATGGTGAAGCTGGCAAGTCCCAACTTGTATCAGACAGTTGATGGACAATCTCATTACCTTATACCACTAATAAATGCTCTCATGGTAATACAGTGCCTAGGGAAGGACTATAAATTATTGTTTCAAGTTGCCGCTCTCTCTCAAATTCCTTCTCTCCTGCTCACCCGCAGAGAAGACAGCCAAAACAGAAGAAAAATGTGAGAAAGATAAACACCTGATTCATGAGTATAAGAAGAGGTTCAGGAGGGCTCCAAATTCAAGAATGGGTTGTCAGGGGGACATGCAAAATCCTGTATTCCTAATACATTCTACCCCTAATTTTTTGGAAAGACAAGTAACAGCTAGTCATAGGAAACGTCAAATTCGTTCCATTTCACATGATAATAAAGCCCATCTGTATCTCTCTCTTTATCCTTCGCTTTTTGGAAGGGCCATTTTCGGCTAACCTCTTTCCTCAGCTGGTTTCATATTTGGGGTCGGCCATTACATAGTGGTAAGCAATTACAAGAATGAATATAAAGATGCCGAGAAAGTTGGCAAACAATCCCAGGTCCTGATCATCAATCATCTGCAAACAAAATTCCATTTATTTTAGATAACTAATACGTGAGAGAGTTATTTTAGATGACTAATATGAGAGAGAGAGAGAGAGAGAGAGAGAGAATCTTAAGAACTGTTGAAGAGGCAAAATTTACTAACAACAACATAGGATTTCCAAAGATTTAATCCAAAAATTTTCTGAGTGCGCAAGATGCCAAGCATGTCTATAAATGCATATGCATGCAAATAGTCAAATGGAAGGGAACTGCAAAATAAAGAAAAAGATGAGACAAGAGGGGTCCATCAGAAGTCGAAATATGTAGGCAGCTAAATTCACCTTCTCAGCCAACATGCTAGTCACTTCCATACTGCCCAGAGGATTGGATAAGAATCTAAAATTATCAAGCCCAAGATCTCCCACCATTGGCGAGTCACAAGAATCCATTGTGTTCTTTTAACCTGGAAGACTTGAATGTGGCTCTGGTATTTCATTTTCTTTCCTGTTATTTCAAGCTTTTTACAGCTCTTTTAAGTGGTGCTTGAGATTGGTCTCTTATCTAATTGGGCAATCTGCTTACGAGGATCTAGAAATCAGAATCCTTATGGCACCTTTAAATGGCAAAAGGCTTAGTTGGCAGTAAATAAACTTATGGATTGGTTTCACTTCCACGCAAAAAACAAAGGTAGATGTGATCTGATCATCAAGCAGAGAATTCATAGAACCATATTGACTGGGTTTCTAGATTTTGCGATGTGTTAAGAGTAGTTAGGGAATTGAAGTGGCTTGTTAGTTTCTTGTCCTCGCAAAGTTCTAAAAGTTCAGCTCTGGGGAATGTCCTCCTAGTGCATATATGATAGATGTTTACTTCCTTTATGCATAGGAAGCCAGACAAGGTGATGCTTAATGACATTGTGATATAATTTGTCCATTTCATACCCAGGTTGGGTGACAGATAAATTGGAAGTGATCCAGAGTATATATCTCTGGAGAGGCAGTCACAAACCAAGACATTTAATATGGTTAATCAAGAGTCAAGAGGGTGGAGGGGTAAGAGACTTTGGCAGACATTGAGAAGGACGCCGAGGAATCGTCATGAGTGCAAGCCTGTTTTGGTTGACTGGCTTTGTTGGTGACCCCCTTAAGCATCACAGTTTGTAAATCCTAGGAATTATGTGGTAAAGAGGGGCAAGAGATCATAGAAGATCACCTTTTGCACATATCTTTGAGTGTGGATATTTTGGGTTGTGCTGATATTAGTAGTCCTCAAGCCAAGGCCCAAAGATGTAGTAGTATTCCATGGTTGGGATGCTTGCTAGCCATCTCTTGTGGTGGTTGGAAGCAAGGAGCAATTTTGTTTTAACAGTTTCTACAGTTGCAGAGAGATCGTTAAAAGAGAAGATCCAGGCTGTTCTATTTCTCGGGCACTGGTAAGTCTTTAGTAGAAACAAAGACCTTGTTATGTCTGACTTACATGGCTATGGTAGAGACCAGAACTCATAACTGATTCCAAAGGGTTGGATCATTAAAGTCCACATCAAATCGAGCTTTCATGCTCAATTCTAATGTAGGTTTGCAAGCAAACCCTTGGGCCCTATGGGGTGGGTAGCTTGGTGAGAGATCATCCA
The DNA here is from genome assembly GCF_000471905.2 of Amborella trichopoda. The sequence continues at coordinate 2,711,945 of NW_006498806.1, read as the reverse complement.
CTATGATCAGTCCAACTATTTTCTGGGCCAATAGGTTCTAACAGTCAACCATTCGTAGAGGCACATATCTCTTTACTATCTTCAGAACTACCCTTCCTTTATCTTCTTGCACGGCCATGGATAAAGGTAACTCAACATCACCAGATGGTGAGAGTTTCATCATTTTTCAGTACCTGGAAGAAATCTTGCACGTTGATACCTAGAGAACCATCTCTTCGCAACACATGCTTAAGAAGTCCAACTTGAAAGCTGAGTCATCAGTAGTTTTGTGAAACATCTCTTCACAGCACATGCTTAGGAAGTCCAACTTGAAAGCCGAGTCATCACTAGTTTTGTGCGTAGAAGCCTTTCTCCAGTGAGAGATACCCTTCCTTTAATCTGCTCTGTTTTTCTCCAGTGAGAGATACCCTTCCTTTAATCTGCTCTGTTTTTGTTCAGCTTCCTTCCTTTTCCAGCTTAGTTCTTCTTGTTTGTCTTTTCCTTTACTTCCTATTGCAGATGTCAATTCTCCACATATATTGCAACTTGATGTATGAGACCTTGTTTAATCAATTAATATGTTAAAACAGAGAAGCTACATGATTTGCATAAAACCATATGCAGAACAATTCTTTCAGATAATTAGCATCTAATGTCTCGAATCAAAATGGCATAAGCAGAACAGTTCTTTCAGATAATTAGCATCCAATGTCTCCCCAGTAAGCTTGCAATGACTAGATAATCAATTTCTAGATCCAAGACAGCCAGACATACCAAGGTTGTTTGGAAAGAGTAAAACTCTGGTTGGAGTCAAGCATGAAAGGATCGGTTAAGAGAAAACAATGCTTACCATTGTTAATCATTTAACAGGTGATATCCAGTTTAGTTATTCCTTGTTGTACTAGTACACAATGTAATTTTTCAAGATTTATTCATTCGCAAAACTGATACTCTCTAAATTGGATTAAAACTAGTGGAAATGCTTCAAAATAACTTAGAGAATAAAGTTTTCATCATTATCATCACCATCAAAACCCTTTCCCAACTAATTGGGGTCAACTACACGAATCCTGGTTTGCCATTCTGCTCTATTAAGGGTCACACCCTCAATGCGGTTAGAAGTTCCCATATATTTTCTCACTATTTCCAACCATGTCCTTTTGGGCCTACTCCTTGTCCCTTTTTTAGCCTTCCACATGAACTAGCTCGCACCTCTTAACAGGTGTTGTACTAGGTCTATTCCACACATGGCCAACCCATCTAGGTCTACTCTATCATCTTATCGCCTATCGGTGCCACATCTAAATAACTTGGAGATTAAAGTTCTTGAGAGGCACTATTAAACTGTTTGAACATATTATTCTGGGCTACTTGTGGAATTCAAAGACTCCAACCCTGGCAGTCAAATGCAGTCCACTTGGTACACACAAAAGAAATGGGGTACCAACCCCCTATGCCCAAGCAAAAGTGAAGCACATACAAGCAAGCAACTGGCACTTAAGCATCAGGCCCAGCAAGATCTTCTATCTTTATGCAAAGATGACGCCCATTAAGAGCTAGAAATTGGAAAACATATGGATGTTCAAGTTATAACATCGAAACATGAAAACCACCAACTGGCAAAAGCTTCGAGAAAATTTGTGGGCGTCCCTCCTTCATGCAATACAGAATGTCTATATTTAACCTAAACACATGAATTGCACACTAAAAGAAGTATCTTAACGGGGTATATTTGACTCGGTCATTTCTGTTAGCTATCAAGATAAGATTGTCCTAATGTGGGTCGCCACGCCAGTCTTCACTACACTGAAATATTTTCCAGCGTTACTAAGTTTAGTAAGATTGTTCACTCTATGATGCTAAATCAAAGTTCTGAGAAGAATTCCTTCAAATGAGTATCATACCTGCCTTTAATCTAATCAACTTTCTTCTTCCTAACAACCCAAATTAGGTTAGTAAACTGCAAATATCTCGAGTTAAATTTGGAATGCATAGAACTCTTGATTACTCCAAAAAACGGATTTTGGTAGTTGCTATTTCTCTTTATTATATATATATATATATAGGAAGATACTATAAAATGCCTATAGGCGAAAATGAACAGTGATTTCGCCTACCTTCATCACCATCCAAAATTCATCGCACGGTCACGATTGTCCGGTAGTGTTTCATTTTTCATTTTTTTTCTACAAATCGGAATGACCTGAAATTTGGAGCGTGTGATCATAAAAAATAGGCGAATTTACGAAAAATATAATTTTTTTTTTTTTTACCAAAACAATTGACTAAAATGACCCCCAAAATTTTCGGGGATATTTTAGTCAATTTTTTTTTGCGAATTTTTTTTTTAATATTTTTATTAGGTGCATCTCACTAAGATGTACACAAGCTCCAAATTTCAGGTCATTCCAATTTGTAGAAAAGAAATGAAAAATGAAACATTACCGGACAATCGTGACCGTGTGATAAACTTTGGACGATGATGAGGATAGACGAAATCACTGTTCATTTTCGCCTATAGGCGTTGGGAAGACTTTTCCATATATATATATATATAGGGATAATTTACAATTCACAACCTTTCAAATTACAAAGGTTAATGTTAGTGTGAGTTGTGAAGGGTGGATTTGCTAAATATGAGGTGTCTTTTTTAAAAAAGTTACTTTTTGTAATATATGCTCATCTAGTAAGGTGTTTGTGCAAATTTGTGCTCACAAAATCGAACCAGAACGATTAACCGGGGGCCAAAAGCGGTTTAACCGGCCTAACCGATAAACCGGCAGCTTCAACCATTCTAACGAGGCAAGTCCGGCGGCCAAAATGTTGAAAAATAAAAAGAATACAAAAAAATAACTACTAAATAATAGAAAGACATATAGAAAGTGATTAAAACAAAACAACATTCAAAT
>NW_006498806.1:2698509-2709037 GCF_000471905.2 Amborella trichopoda | reverse complement strand
AATTAATTTAAACTTTAAAATAAATAAGTATTACTTACTACTAATAACACACACACACACTACTAGTAGTATATATTTAGTTTTGTTAGTAGTAGTTACTACTCACACACACACACACACACACACACACACACACACACACACACACACACACACACATATATATATATATATATATATATTTGTATGGGAAATGATATCATGTCACCATACCTTATAATATAATAAAACCACACTTTTAAAAAACCATATTTGTAGTATTTGTATGACCCAAAATTTTGCACACACATTCTTCATATCAATAATCAATCTAAAAAAATAAAATAATTTGCACCCTATATATGGTCAAAATGAGTCCTCTCCAACAATGAATCTAGATCGTCCATTTGGTGAATTTCAAGATCTAGGCCTTTATGAATTCAAAATCAATTTTTTCTTTTTTAATGTTATTAATATAATGATAATAAAGTTATCCAAAAAATTTGGAAAGAAAAAAGATCCTTTTAAGGCTTAGATCTAAGTAACTCACCAAAATGGACGACCTATGTTAATTGGGCTAAAAACACTTTCTAGGTTGTGTTTTCATATTTTTCTTTCAATGTGATTGTTCATTAGATTGAAAAGAGTGTATATTTTAAACTTTGTGTCAAACAAATGGCCCTAACATGGTTTTTGAAGATTGTTTCATTATATCACTATATAACCGTTACATGAAATCACTATATATATATATGCGCTTAACAACCTAACCAAAACATGATTTAAAGCCCTCAAAATGTGTTTCAGTGGGTTTTCCACTTTTTCAAAAGGGTAAAAAATTTCATGACCTATAAACTGGACATCTTTTTATTTTTCAAAACAGCTACATTAGCTAAAGCATATTTGCCTTTTGTTGATTCCCCCGGACAGGAATAGGTAAGACTGCACGACATTATGTCAGGTTGCATAAAAGATGCATCCCAACTTAAAGAAAAATGAGTGGAATACACAATAAAAGGGCAGGTAAGGTAACCAGAAAAGGAAATGAATTGCCATTTCAGAGAGTACTCTTGAGGTGAGGGAATTAGCCTTGCAATTTGCCTCTCTGAGAACCTAGATTTATGAGATAGATTTCATTTTTGCCTCCCTTGTAAAAGCCCTCCATGACATCTGTTGATCCTCAGGGATACTCCTCTTTTTAGTCTATAGACCCATGACATTAAAAAGGTCATCTTCCACAATCAACAGATCCAAAACAGCAAAATAATATAAGGGCTTCTTCTTTGGCCTCTATAGAGTCCTGAGAGATCAGTAGACCCATAAACATTCATCACTAGATACCACGCCCAATGTCCCAGATTCCATTGGGAACAATCAAGTTTGAATATACTGTGAAGTGGTTTTGCCCAAACAGACCCTGGTTTGTTCTTAAAGTATAACTTTCCCATTCACTTCAACCCACATCAGAAACCAAACTTCCACTCAAACTAAATTACATCAGAAACCAAAGTAAACTCACCATTACCATCAGATATTTTCTATGTACAGTATCTAAGACCGAGTGACACTACCCACTATAATTTTGTACAGTGGCAGGTCATACAAGTTTGTTTAAAGTCATAGGTTCAAGTATTGATAGTTGAGAACAAGTTTCTTATGTTAAATACAAGGAATCCTGTAGGGAGAACTTTTTCATTGGAAGAAGGTACTTTTGGGAAGCCCAAAAGATTGTTTTACTAAAAGGGCGTGGTTTGTATAAGGTGTCAACATTAAACAATGAGACTAAGGCACATTTCCAAACCTTATCGAAAGTTAGAATTTCGGTGCAGGAAATCCTTATGATGGCCTAAAAATCGATTTTCACCCTAATTATTAATGCACCAAACAAGGGTAAAGATCGAGCAGATCTATAACACTTATCAATAAGAGGGGTTTTTTGGTGCGATACAACCTTTTGTGCTAGGTTTGAGGTGCGACTTACTTCTACAGTATAAGGTTGATGCCTTATATAAACTTTTTCTTTACTAAAACATTTCTAAAAAGGGTAGGATATTTGACAAAATGCAAAAATAAAAGGCCTTAAGTGCAGTCTTTAGAAGAAATTTTTATTCTTAGGATGGGTTTTTGGAGCCAATCCAAAGTAACTGATCAAAGGACGTTCTAGAAACTACCTTTGGCTACTTAAGAAGTAAAACAGATACGTGAAAATAAAGGATCCAAAGGTGATGAATTCTTATAATCTTGATCACTTTACTCCTAAGATCCTGTTAGATTCCCCAATTCCCTACTCCCCAAACCATTTCTCCCTTGACCATACTTTGAATCCTAACACGCTAGCCTCTAGGGCCATAGTATCTAGCCCAAGATGACTCTTTCATCCTATAACCACTCTTCCATTGTCAAATGTGCATTAACAATCTTGCACAATCTAAATGACAAAATTAAGGCAGGAGCTGATTATGTCCAACTATCACACATAAATATAAATGGGCAAACAATACACACATTGTAAAATTCAACTGTAATAACCACCAAAGACAATATATTAAGATTAGAAGGTGTTGTTAGCTATCTACCAAATTCTGTGGCATCTAGTAGTTCAGAAACTCTAGTACTCCTAAAATGGGTAGTCAAGTCATTTTGTGGATAGTCTGTCATTTGGCAGGCCAGGACTATTTACCAAGTACTCATGTTAACATCACCAAATAAATGTTGTTTCATAAATTTCATCAGTAGCTTTAAACCCTTGTATTATAATGAAAATTTCAGTTGCACCCAAATTAAATAACAAAAACTTACTCTACTAGAAAAACATGTCTACAGTATGATGAGGACATTTTCGTCACTAGACAATGGATGCCCATTTTGCCTCAATGCTATACCTAATGATTTTGTGGTCTGTTTCCAATAAACATAATCTTTAAGCAGATTTTGGAGTTGGAGTTGTGCAACATCGAGTCAAACATCTAATGAGTCGAGCATATCCAGCCCTACTGTTTTATCTAGAGCACTCAAACCAAAGACATCCCATAATGGCCACTGATGTGATCACACTACCTATCACTGAGGCCTCATGGAATCTACCAAGTCTCAGTGAGATTGGACCATGTCTTACCTAGTTGACTCAGTTCAAGACTACACCAAGTCCCAAACCAAGTCCATCTCCTTATAGCATGGGTTTTTCTTAAAGGTCTATTGGGAAGTAATAACAAGTCAGAGAGTTAGTTGATTGTCTTTTCCTCCGGTGCCACCTACACGCATTGTAGTCCATACCATACACAAGTGCAGCAAGAGATCAGACCCTTACACAACACTTCTAAAAACTTCTTTCAATCTATTTCTTTTTTTTAAAAGAAAAAAAAAATTATTTTCAATCTTTGAAGTTGAAGTATTCAGCATCTTTTATTGGAAATAACACCACTAATATTGACAAAATTCACAACTTCGCTCACAAGAACAATGTTAAGTATATCATCCTCTAATGCCATCTCCATATTACAGATTTGCCCATACCATACGTTTATCCTATAGCAACTGTAATATATCTCCAATGATTTTATAGCAGATAAAAATCCTGGAGAAAATGTTCCATCAAAACCATTCAATAGAGGGGGGAAAAAAAATGATACATCACCACCTTCTCAATTTGTGCGCTCTTAGGGGGGTGCTTATGTATAATATGTCTAGTGTTCGAATCCTCGTTTTCATCTCATGTTTCTTTACTTACCCAAAAACAAAAAACCCTTCTCACTAGGGCCCTTTCCAAAGGATCAACAACAAATGAACCACAAACATGTCATACGCTTCATGCCATATGGAAACAATGAAAGTTTTGGACTTTGAAATGGAAGATCAAAGCCAAACTACATGGATGCACATGAAACTGATGCATACACATTTGGGTTTCCTTTGATTTCCACGATCTATTTGCCGCCTGTTATGCCATGTTCAACTCAAACAAATTCAATATAGGGCAGTAGAGTATCTCAAAATATAGTATATAACTACCTACCAAACTAATCAACCATTGGAAATATTTAAAAAAGGAGATCCAATATTCTTCATCTATAGCCTTGATGTAGGAAAAAAAAAATAGAAAGATCAAATCCTACATAATTAATAGGCAACAAACAATCTTTTTCACAGCCAAAGAACATATTAAGACATCATCATCATCATCTGAGTCTTATCCCAACTGCTTGGGATCGGCTACACAAATCATGCTCCACCATTCCATTCTATTAAGGGCCATACCCTCAATCAGATCATAAGTCATCATATATTTTCTCATTGCTTCCATCCATCTCCTTTGAGCCTTCCCCTGCCTTTTTAGAGCCTTCCACTTAAACTGAATCACCCCTCCTAACCGGTGTTGTTCTAGATCAATGCTGCAAGTGACCAAACCACTTAAGTCTACTTTCCCTTATTTTATCACCTATTGGAGCTACTCCTAAGTTTCATGAAATGTATTCATTCCGAATTCTATCATTCCTTATATATGGCTATTCATCCATCTCAACATCCTCATCTCAGCTATACTCTTTTTTTTCTTAATGAGAGCTACACTCATTCTATGAATGTGTTGTTTCTTGAGCCCCCAACATTGAGAATAAAAATGGTATAGATTTTTTCAAAAATTCTAAAGATTTTTTAAAGAATAAAAAAAATGCAAAGAATGTTTCAAAGCACCCACATTCTACCAATTACTGAACAAAAAAGCAACAATAAAAGGGCTAATAATCAATGATCATGATTGAAAACATGCATCCAGGTAGATACATCACAAGAAAAAAAGGGGAAAAAACAAAACATTGTTCAAGCAACAGAAGTCGGAAGTTATAATCAGTATCCAACAGGATTCATCATGAAAGTTAGAGAAGAAGAAGCATATCAGACCTATCAAATTACCCAAATAACCAGCAAAAGAAAGTTAAAAAAAAAATCATACCAATTGAATAGTTCTAACCAGTATCAATGAAACCAGACCAAAAGACTAAATAGGGCTTAAGCCAAGGGAATGAATCTCCCAAGTATTCCTATATAGGGTTTAAGCCAACGGAAGGAATATTGGATATGCCACCATGGGAACACAATCTCTCCATCCAATTGAGCATGCCAAATCAACCCATGTAAGAATGGTTTCTAACCAGCATCATTAAAACCAGACTAAAAGATAAATTTATATTGAGATGAATGTAACAAACCCACTCTACACATATTAATTGTCATGGAGTGCAATAATGAATAATAAAAGAATGTAACATATAATTAAATGATATAGACATGCAAAGTCAGTATCCAAGTACAATTCATATGTTTGAGCTTCTGCCACAAAATCAACAAAAAGGATCATAAGATCTCATATTGCTATGAGCAGAATATAACAGTAAAAAACCTAATAAAAAAATCAATGATCATGGGTTATAAAAACAACAATCCATGTATATTCATCAAAGGAAAAAGACAAAAACAAATGTTAAAATACACAGAGCTACATAACTCATGAGTTTATAGACATTAGGAGAGAAGAATAAAATGGAATGAGCACAAGGTGGAGGGAGAAATGAAAAGCCTCACACCATAAAACCCTAGGAAGAAAAGCTACGACAATACGGACCTTTTATCAGGTCAAAAAATCTCAGATCTGGTGCTTAGTGATCTCGATACCAAGAACAAACTCGCTGTTAGATGATTCAAACCCTGCAAAGATTGAGGAACATGGGCATGGGTGCTGGTTGCTCCTGGCACAAAGGGATGATAAAAAATGGGGGAGAAATTTCTTACCTCAAAGAAGGCGCCAAGTTCGCTATTGCCCCTGCAACAATGACGCTGGGACGGGAAGGGAGATACATAGCTGCAATTAAGGTTTTTATTATGGAAAATGTTTTGATAGGGCTGCACCCCTATCAAAACAAGTAAAGCCTCACCTAAGAAATCACGGTAAAGTGCAGTTTTGGTGTTCGAAAACCTTTCAATGGATCATCTCGGCCTTGATCGTTATGGTTATAAAAAAATTAAGATTTCAAGACATGAAAATCATGTATGTTATGATATAGTATCTAGACCGTCTATTTCTCCTTAAAAATTAGCTTTCATATATCTGTACGATATGTAGCTTTTTTGGGCTTCAAATTTCAATGTTGGCTTTCAAAATTGATTTTAGAGGGACCATGAAAATTTATAATACCCAAAATTCTCTCTAGATGAGGATTTGAAATAAGATTTTACTTTGTTTTTCTAAAGCCTAGGCCTTATAAAAATTATATCCCTTTATTCTTGAGAAATGGTTTGACTGGGCGGAACCTCTATCAAAATAAGTAAAGTCTCACCAAAAATTGTAATTTAAGCATGGGAAGCTTTTGCATCGATTGTCTCGACTTGAACATTATGGTTGTCAAAAAAATTAGGATATGGTTGTCAAAAAAATTAGAATTTCAAACGTTAAAAAGTAGTGTATATTTTAACAAATTATCTAGATCGTCTATTTCACCCAAAAAATAAATGTTTAAAGATCCAAAAGATTTGTAAGATTTTCTTAGTTTCAAAATTTATTGAGGTGTTAAAAATTAATTTTACAGGCATCATGGAGATTTTGATGTTCCAAAGTACTTTCCATACTAAGATTTGAGGTGAGGCTTTATTTGGTTTTTATAGAGCCTGGGCATTATTGAAACTTCATCCTTAATTTTTATATTTTCTTATTTTATGAAAGATGGAAATTTAACTTAAAGAGTTATTTTGGTTTTCTATATTTCTTTCTTTTCGTATTTATATCCATTGTTATTGTAAAAAATTAAGGGATAAAATTAAAAATTTTAATTTTTTAAATAAATATGAAGAGGTAGGTTTTATATTGATTTGGCTTTCTAGGGACTAAGTTAAATTTAAAGTTTTCTTTTACAAAAAAAGGATAGAAAAGAGAAGATTCGAAGTTAGGTATTGTGAAAAACTCTTTAGATGTAGAGTGAACATTGAGAGGGAATAATCTTTTACTTTTTATTTTTTATTTTCATTTTTGAAGTTTGTTATTTTTTTTCCTCCTTCCTACATCAATTGACATTAGAGTTAGAAAATATCTATCAATCACAATGCCCCCAAAACCTGCTTTTACAATCGACGATATATTGGCACATATTTTAGAGCTTGTGAATCAAACAAATGCAATAAAGCATAAATTAAATCATAGAAGATATCCTAGGCGAAATCCACCGAATATGAGAACATATCAAAATAAAATCGACATTTGCAACGACTAGAAAATGTAGCTCGTCGAAAGAGGGTGCTCTACAACCACATAGATTTGGTGCCAAATCAAACTTAGAGATGAATTGAGCTCTACAACCGCCTCGGTGTGCCGATCCCGAATGTAATGAGGAATTTTGGAGGCAAAACTCACAGCATGTAAAACGTCTACAAGATCTCCATATTACAGCTAGTCTCCCTGAGTTTCATGATAAACTCTAGATATAGTGTTCTATTAATTGGTTGAGTATAATTAATTTGTTTTTTTCTTCTGAATGGAGTGAATTACTGAAAAGTTAGTAGTGTTACAACCAAGCTCTGAGGGTATGCTGCAGCTTGGTCGGAAAAACTCGGCTTTGCAATTGAAAGGCAAAAAATTTTATTGGCAAAAGATGAATGAAATTCTTTTTTCTTTTAGATCATAAATAAATTTTTTTTCAAAACTTCCAAAATATTCGATAAAACGAGAAAGAGTAAAGAACTATACTTGCGAATTTTACAGACTTGTGGCTTGCAGCAATCTTCAAGACTAAAGAACAAAAGGTTGCCGGTTGTGTTAATGGACTACAACTAAACATTAGGGAGAGCTCTTTCTATATAGGTTATGGACCTTAAAGTGAGGCTTTTACAGTTGCTTTTTGTGTGGAGACCAAATTACAGTGGAGCACTGCTAAATGCTTTTTCACATAGGTTTTGCACCACCCAAAATTAAATGAAGGAAAGAAGGATTCCTCTAAAATTTCTTTTTATCGGTCTACAAGAACTAGACACCGGGCATATAAATGGCCAATAAGGAATGGAGATACACTTATTTAAAGAAGTAGTTGAAATTCATGAAGAAGATCAGCATCTAGAGATACACCTACATGGCGACGAAAGAGATTTATTCAAATTCCGATTGTTCAAGCTTGATGTCGAGCTTCTCCTAACTATAGGAGAATGATGCAATTAGGATTTTTATTTTTATTTTATTATTTTTTTGAGAAATTAAAATTTAAGTATGAAGTTATTATGGGGTTTTTAGTATATTCATGTCTTTTTTTTTTTTTCTCGGGTGAATCAGTAAGGATGTCGGCCCCCTACCCATTTTATTAAAAAAAATGGCACATGGACAATCTTTTTACAACCCTTGGGAAGGAAACATTGGCAGCATCAGATAAAAAAAAAGGCTTTAGGAAATCTGGGGGGCAGGCGTGCCACACCGTTGCTTCATTTCTGAATACTGACTCTTTAGCGGAGGAGTCAACCATCATATTAGCCTCTCTATTAGTGTGTAGGATATGAAATTGATGATCTGCAAAAGAGGTGAGCCTAAATCTGCAATTCTCTAAGATAGTGTGCATTTTTATAGAGGCCTACATCGTTGGTGTTGGGTTTATGTGGCCTTTAAAGGCCTTATGAGTGATTGTGATAAGACCTTTGATACAGTAGATCATGGACTCAGTGAGAGTGTGGTCCCTCATAGACCATACCATGCAAACGAGGTTTGCATATACCGAACTGTGCTTGACGGTCTAGGCCAGTCCGTTGGGAAAAACCCATATTGCCTGGGCATAAAAAATAAACCGAGAAGGTTTCTAGTGAGTTATCCCTTGATGAGGTCGGAGTATGCCTGAATGAGAGAGCCGAGGGACTGTGTGACCATTGTGTGTGATGGTGGCCTATGGAGACGGGGGCCAAAGCCTCATCCATGTACCATGACACGACATGCATATTGATAGACTATTCGGGAAAGCGAGTAACCCACCTTTTAGGGTGAAGTGTATGTATGTGCGAGAGATACCCCAATACGTCATAAAGTTGTGGTCGCATCAGATCTAGGTGACATTGATTCGTATCTAGGGGAGAACCAGAAATTCATAGACTGGGATTGTGATCCCTTAGCTCATCGTCCAGATTTTTGGTGACCCACTAATGAACTCCTGCTTGGACCATGGGTCATGGGTAACGCTGGGTCTACATGATAAAGCAAGTGTGGTCTGTAGTCCACAGTTGAAGGTGGAGTGTCCCATTATTGATTTAATTCCTTGACCATATGGATCATTTTCCCATCAAATTAATTTAATTATGTTTTCTTTATGGTAGATATTATTTTACAATTATTATTTGAATTTTTATAAATCTCTGGATATTTTATTTATGAAATTTGGGTTTATAAAATTAAAGATATTAATTTTTAATGATTTAAATATTCAAATAATATTTTAAAATATATTTTTAAATATATGAAATTTTATGTTGTGCACGTGCACCCACCATATTCTAGAAGGTGGGCCCCATAAGTCCCTATCTTGGGTGGCACACCACCTTTTGAGGGGAGGCTTATCCCATGGTGGCACCTCTCCCTCTTTATAAGATTTGTTGATATAATTTATCTTAAATTGGTTTAAGTTGATAAATTGTTTTATCCTTAAGAGTTTTGAGTAAATCTTTTAAAAGGCCTATGAGGCTTATGAATATATATTTTGGATAGAGCACAATATTTTATTGATTAATTTTTATTTCATGAGATAATGGTCAAAAGAAAGGGGCGATAATGGTTCAACACATTCCGTAATATTGATGACTCATCTATAGAATGAATGACTCAGATCTTCCACCCCACAAGTCACTCTTGATCGACTGTTCAGATTCAATCTTGTGAGGCAAGCAATGGGAAGCTTAGATCCAATATTATATCTCACATTCCTCTTTCAAATTTTATCTTTTAAAGAAAGAAATATGGGGCTCACATCATCATCTCTCACCCAACTCCTTTCATCTCTCATACTTTATCCAAAGAATATTTCTCGCTCATACTTTATCCAACTCATTCTTCCTCGCCCCCCTCTCACTACTTTTCTAATCATCTGCCACATTAGAAGCTCATTATTAATCCTACACCTCATGTATGAGGTGGAGGTGTTTTAAAGAATTTAAATGGGGCGAAAGGTAAGACGTCGCCTAACAACTCCTTTCTCGCTCTCCTTTTTACAAACGGACTGAGCTCCTCTCTTTAGTATAATTTTTTTTATCGAAAGCTGCCTCTCAAATATTATAGGTAAGTGACTTCATTGTCTTGAAGAATAATTCGTTTTTTTTTAAAATGAAATAATTATTTATGTTTATTATCACGAATTTTAGGCACGGTAAATTTTACGTGTAAGTGACCTCATTGGTCTCGAAAAATAATATTTTTAATAAAATAGTGATATTTTATCTATGTTAGAAATTTTAAGTGCTATAAATTCTTAGAAATAAATTTATTTATTTTTCTTGTTTATTGTTAGAAAATTTTAGATATTTTAAAATTATTAGAAATAAATGT
>NW_006498806.1:2681169-2696589 GCF_000471905.2 Amborella trichopoda | reverse complement strand
CTTTGTAAGAATTTGCCATTGTAAATTTGTTCTGTCAAGAGATGTATATATGTTTTTACTGTCACATCTCAAGAATATCAATATTGTAAATTCTTGGGGCGTGACATACTCTCTCTCATCGTGCTTTATCAATAGAAGAGTAAAGGGGGGGGGGGGGGGGGGGGGAGCACGCCTCATTCTGTCTCTCTCCCTAGACATTATATAAAGGGGGGCCACGCCCTATTCTAAAAGCACTATCTTCTCTCTCTAGTTTTGGGCTTTGAAAAAAAATTAAAAAGGAGAAATTTTTGAGGCAATTTATTTATTTTTGGGATTGATCCTAAAGAGTTTGGGTGAGCATAAGGGTTCCATTAAAGAAGCTTCAATTAAAGAGCTTGGCCGAAATTAGCTTTCGCGGTTAAGATTGAACGAAGATCGTCAATTCCATACCATCGGATGGTAGTGACTCAGTGTGAGGTGTAATAAGTCCTGTTAAAGTAATCTCCGACATTCTCTTTTGATTCTTGCATATTTAATTCTATAGTCTTTATATTCTCAAGCACAAGATTTGTGGCTATTTTCTTTGGTTAAAGAAAATTAGTTCAATGGCATCAAAGTTATTAATATCTTGGATTAATAAATTTTTATTTTATTTGAAGTAAGAGTTATTGTAATAAAACTACTTGCAAGTGATCTTTGCCAAAGAAAAGAAAAAAAAAGGGGAGAGAAAAAAAAAAATCCTCGGTAAAGATCACACTGGTCGAACTTTCATTGGTATTAGAGCAAGGTTGATATTTGATGCTATTAAGTGTTTTCTCTTTATTGAGTCAAGATCAAGCTTGTGAATGAGATATGAGAAAACTAATAATCTTTGAGGCATGAAATCTATCTCACATTATATGGTAATGTCATATAGGGAAAGGGGATTTAGTAACTTTTTATATGCATTGGTTATATATTTTGGCTAGTTATTTTATGAATATGTATGGAGTATATAGACATTGAGTGATATGTCCTAACAAATTTGAAAGAGTCTTTTTATGAATACCATGTGTTATAGTGCCACCTATTGCTAAGAGTACAAATTACTTAAGGTAGTCATACACATGAAGACGTGATTTGATTAAGGGCTTTGAGCCCTAAGTATGAGATAAGAGATATATATATGGCTCATTCAAATATGTAAGCATGAAGGGAGTGTTCTGATGGAACTCGATCTTAGTGACCATCCTCTCAATAATGTCCAGTAATATAATGTGTTGCATGTGATGATGATCTCTTTATAAAATCTCTATACTTTCCAAAAAAGGAAATTTTGATCAAGATTTTGATAACCATTCTTTACTTATGCTTTGTTTTAGATAAAATTGTAATATGGACTTTATGGCTTGTTTATGTAGCTGTAAACATGACTTGGTAAGTAAATGCGGTAAAATGATTTTTGAAGACTAAACATATATTCTAATATTAAATTTGGATGTTTTGTTAAAAAAACCTAAGTCAATTAATGTGGCTTTTGAGAAAACCCTATAGTCATGTTAGATCCATTAAGTGTTTATGAAAAATCGCTTTAAACCGCCATACTATTATCTAACCATTAATTGTGATATATATATACCAAGTCAATTTTTTTAAAAGGGAGAAACCATTATGTCTTCAAGGTATTTATAAAATTAGAAGAAAGTCTGTTATGCACAGGTTTTTAAAATAGCCATATGCTTTGACTCATATTTGTAGTTATTTAGAATCTTCTATTACCTTAGACCTTGAACTATAGGGAATGTTGTAAGAATGTCATCTTACTAGGCTTCCTTTACATATATTATGTTAATTAGATAACTTGGTTTGTATGAATTTACTACCAAGATGACTGGTGTGGTTGAGCCTTTTTGTGGTTCATAAAGGTTTTACTTATTGTGAACCAATGGGCATTGAATTACACTTTGCATGAGAGTTGCTATGCTACCTCATGATATAGACATAAGAATATTGAGATTGTATATATTGTATGTGTAATAATTGAGTGGGAGCTGCTATAGTCCCACGTTTTTTTAGCTGCTTGGATATTCAGATATACATATGCAAACTATATCAAGGATCCAGATAATGTAAAGTCTACATCTGGATGCCTGTTCATGCTTGGAGGGAGTACAACTTCTTGAAAATCAAAGAAACAGGATGCAGTGGCATTGTCCATCATGGAGGCAAAATACGTGGCGTGCTATTTGGCAGCCAAGGAAGCTGTACGAATTAAGAAATTTTTTTGATCGACTTGACTTTCAACCCGTGTGTTGTAAGGTAGTGAGGATTTTATGCGACAACACGACGGCAATATGTATGTAAAAGATAGCCACTGTTCCATAATAACTCCAAGCGTATAAAACTAAATATTTCAGTAGGAGTTCCTACTGTTTGACAGGCCAACTAGAACAACAGACTATGACATTGTTCACCCATGGAACCCAGATGTGTGGCGCTAGTTGTATGGCTACAGAAAGAAGCGACTTGTTTGAAGAACTCTTTTGAGCCCATGAGGATATGTCCCCATGCGATGAGGATACGTGATGATCTTCTGTGACAATAGGTCCATGATTCGCGATGCGATATGAAAGATAGACTACTACCACTTTCAGGATGATATCCGAGCAGCAAAGAAAAGAGGTGCCGCCTCTATAAAACCTTTGTGAAAAGATTGATAGTAAAAGCCATGACTCACGTATTGAGACAGATTGAGAGAAAGTGAGAAAGAGAGAATGTAAGGCCTTCAAAGGCCAATTGGGAGATGTTGGGTTTATGTGACCTTGAAAGGCCTTATGAGTGATTGTGAGGATCGGACTGTGCTTGATGGTCTAGGCCAGTCGGTTGAAAAAAACCCACATTGCCTAGCCATATAAAATAAATCGAGAAGGTTTCTAGTGGGTTATCCCTTGATGAGGTCGGAGTATACCCGAATGAGAGAGCCGAGGAACTGTGTGACCATTGTGTGTGATGGTGGCCTACGGAGATGAGGCCCAAGGCCTCATCTATGTACCATGACACAAAATGCATATTGATAGACCGTTCGAGAAAGGGAGCAAGCCACCTTTAGGGTGAAGCGTATGCATGTATGAGAGATTCCCCTATGCGCCATATAGCTATGGCCGCATTAGGTCTAAGTGACATTGACTCGTCTCTAAGGGAGAACCTGAAATCCACAGATTGGGATTACGATCCCTTGGTTCATCGACCAGACTTTGGTGACCCACTAATGAACCCCTTTTTGGACTATGGGTCATTAGCAATGTTGGGTCGGCATGATAAAGTAAATGTGGTCTGTTCTATAATTGAAGGTGGAGTGCCCCATTATTGATTTAATTCCTTGACCATATAAATCATTTTCCCATCAAATTAATTTAATTATGTTTTCTTTATGGTAGATATTATTTTAGAATTATTATTTGAATTTTTATAAATCCCTGGATATTTTATTTATCAAATTTGGGTTTATAAAATTAAAGATATTGATTTTTAATGATTTAAATATTCAAATAATATTTTTAAAGTTATTTTTAAATATATAAAATTTTATGGAGGCCCATTGTGTAGGTGGGCCCACCATATTCTAAAAGGTGTGGTCCATAAATCCCTATCTTGGGTGGCAAGCCACCTTTTAAAGGGAGGCTTATCCCATGGGTGGCACCTCCCCCTCTTTATAAGATTTGTTGATATATTCTATCTCAAATTGGTTTTAGTTGACAAAATATTTTATCCTTAAGAGATTTGAATAAATCTTTTAAAAAGCCTATAAGGCTTATGAATGTATATTTTGGATAGAGCACAATATTTTTTGATTAATTTTTATTTGATGGGATAATGGTCAAAGGAAAGGGGGGGATAATAGTTCTGCACATTCCATAATATTGATGTCCCATCTATGAAATAAATGGCTCAGATCTCTCACCCCACAAGTCACCTTTGACCGATGGTTCATATTCAATCTTGTGAGACAAGCAATGGGAAGCCTAGACCCAATATTATATATCTCTTTCATCTCTCAAACTTCATCTTTTAAAGAAAGAAATATGGGGCCCACGTCATCATTTCTCCTTTCCTCTCTCATACTTTATCCAACTCGCTATCTCTTCTCCCTCTCACGTAACTCCTACTTCATATCCTCTCGTTTTTTTATCTCATACTCTTTCTCATCATGCTTTATCAATAGAAGATAAAGGGGGGGCCACACCCCCTTCTCTCTCTCTCTTCATAAACATTATATAAAAGGAGGCCACACCCCATTCTAAAAGCACTCTCTTCTCTCTCAATCAAAAGCTTCAAGTCTATCTCAAGGACTAGAGGCACGCAATGTAGTTCCCTCGCTAGAGCAACCCCCATTCTCTAGTGCATAAAATTCAACATTATTATATAGAGTTGTTGCCCAAAAGGGTCTCACAATAAAGCCACTTGTATCATTCCTAATGATACCACCACAACTAGCAATGCTTGAATTTTATCTAGAAGCGCTATCAATATTAAGTTTGAAAAAGCTTGCTTGGTGGGGGGAGGGGGGAGGGGGGAGGGAAGGGGCAGTACACCACGTGAAATTGAGCCATGGGATGTGCCAAACTCCAAGCAGGTTGAGATTGGTAGCTATATTAATTTCTGACGAATAGAAAGCCCAATTTTTAACTTTCACCAGTGGTAAAGCGCTTTCCATATTTATGAAAGATAGATTTCCAAATCAAATGTGAAAACATGTATTGCATAATAATATGGTTCAAGGATTCCTCTCCCTATAATCAAAAGGTATATATATAAAACTAAAGGAGGAGCCCCTAGATTGGAGTAGCATTGAGGTGGGTAACAGTGATCAGAGCTAACCAAGTGAACCACTTGCCCCTTGGGAGGGATGGCGTGGACCACAAAATCTTGAAATAAGTTTTCACAACCACAAGATTATCAACACCAAATATCTCCCACAAAGATTGTTCAAATAACCAAGGATCCTCTCAGAAATCAATTTGCTTGCCATTACCAACCAACCATTTAACATAGTAATGCAGCCTATTGATTCCCAAAGTGATGGCCCGCTAAGCATGTGAGTAAATCCTCGATTGTGAATTCCAAACTGAAGAGTTGCGAAAGCACCTATGTTTAAAAACTTGGCTAGGATAGCCGATGGGTTTGAAAACAACCTCCACACAATTTCATCATGCCAGCTAGATTGAAGACTTGAACATGCCAAAGTCCCAAATCCCCCTCTTTCAGTTTCAAGCATGTTTTAATTCACCAAAGGTAGACCTTATTCTCACTAGTACTTACCCACAAAAAGTTACACTACAACCTCTCGATGATAATACAAATACACCTTAGCAAGAAGAATGATAACAACCAATAAATAGACGAGGCACTCAAAACTGACTTTAGAAGTTGTAATCATCCCAGAAAAGATAAGGATAAAGCTTGCCAAGAGCCATCTTATTGAAGATCTTTCCAATCAACTTTAATAATGTGTATACCTCTACAGACCATAGAATAAAGGCAATCCCAGATATCTGATAGGTAAATCATCTATACTAAACTGAAGAAGCCTCAGAATATGGCCTCTAACAAGAGTAGAAGTCCCAAAAAAGAGAACCTTACTTTTATTATCATTAATTTTTGGCTTGTTACCTTGCAGACATCATTGACCGTACATTTAATAGAGGAAGCTGCTTGAAATGAGGCACCATAAAAAAATATGGGTATCATATGTGTAGAGAAAGTGGTTGACCCCCTAATTATATTTAAATGGAAAAGCAAGAGGGAAATACTTAGTTCACAATTTTGCATCTAACATCCTACTAATATAATCCATAAGAAAAAGAAAGAGGTATGGAGATAAATAATCACCTTGACAAAGGCCATACTTTCCTTTGAAATATCCCATAGGGGAAAGGAAGGGGTAGATATGCAATACTATATCGTATAGCATGAAACCCCGAGGCATGAAATCTATCAAGGTTGAACTTCTAGGTTACCCAATCATATGAACATGAAATCTATCAAGGATGAACGTCTAGGTTACCCAATCATATGAACTATTGAGATGTAGTTGAAGGCATATTTTAGGTCTAGCTAATGCCCTATGACATAGAGAAACCAACTCATTTACCATGAGAATATTATCTAATATCAATCTTCTTTTAGTAAAAGCCATTTGACATAGATGAGTGAGACCATCTATAACCCGCCTCAATCTGCTTGTAGTTATTTTACTGAAAATTTTATAAAAGACATTGCACAACCCAATGGGTCTAAAGTCCTTCATGGTAGTCACGGAAAGGAATAAAAACGTAGAGTTGATCTCTTTCAAGAATTTGTCTTTCCCAAAGAAGTCCTTAAGAGCAAGGAGAAGATCATATTTGATGATTTCCCAACTAAATTTATAAAAACTAACACTGAAGCCATCATGACTTGGAGCACTATCCAGTTTCATGTCCCACACGCACTCCCTTATTTCCTCAATAAAAATTTATCTTCTAAGCTCAAGGCACTATTCAGTTGTGACTTGCTCTGAAGGGAGGAAATCTCCAACAAAATAATCCATAACAGAGCTATTAAGATCATCACTTGCTAGAAGGTTCTTAAAATAAGCAATCATATGGGATTCAATATCCTTGTGATCTGAGATTAAAATACCATCAACATCATCTTCTAAGTAAATAATTTTATCATTCCTCCTTCTGACGATAGTAGACATATGAAAGAATCTGGTATTGGACTTAATATCTTTTAACTATATCTCTTGTGACTTTTTCCTCCATATACTTTCTTCTGGAGCCAAACGACTCTGAAGTTGGGATTTGAGCTGGGCTTCATCAAAGGCACTAGACGAATCACCTAGATTAATAATAATAATTTACTATAGTTTAGATAATTTACCTTGTATTTCCCTTATTTGAAGATCAATGATTCCAAAAGAGGTTTTATTCCATTTAGAAATGTCCTCACATAAATGCTTGATTTTAGAAGCATACTGATATGTAGGTTTAATCTCAATTCTTTCCTTTTATGAGCATACCCATATGTAGGTTGAGTCCCAATTCTTTCCTTCTATGAGCACTTAATGAGGTTCAGGAAATCAGGGGCATCTTCCCACATAAAGAAATAGTTGAAAGATTTAGGCCCAGGAGGAGAAAGAAAAGAAGGAGATACAAGTAGGGGAGAGTCGTCTGAAGTCCCCTTAGGCCCTATTTTTTCTTGCCTAGAAATGGGACTCCCTAGGAAATGTGTATCATGGAATTGGTATCTCTTGGAATTGGCCTTTCTTGGAAGATGGGTGTATGCTGTTCAGATAAAATTTGAAAAAGACCTTGAAGATGCCTCTTTATTGTTTGGATTGCTTGGAAGATGTATCTTCAGGAAATCCAAAAATTTCATTGTATCATTATTTAAATAAAAAAAAAACCATTCTCGATGTTGTGATAATTGTACTTGAGAATTGTTTAGGTCATTCTTTTTAATGTTTAGTTAAGTAAGGAACAAATAGTGACATTTCAAAATTGCCAACTCTGCATTCCGATATAACAACAACGAAAATTTGAGGCAAATAACAAGTTTAAAAATCATATATTATTAAAATGAATAAAATTAAATACTTTGATGGGAAATGATCCATATAGTCTAAGAATAAATGTGCACTGGGGAACTCCACCTTTAACTGTGGACTACATACCGACCCAGCGTTGCCCATAACCCACAGTCCATGCAGGAGATCATTAGTGGGTCACCAAAGTTTAGCCAATGGACAAGGGGTCGCAGTCCCAGTTTATGGATTTCAGCTAGAGACGAACCAAGGTCGCTTAGACCTTGATGCAATCTAGAGCTCAATGGTGCATAGGGGTATATATCGCATATGCACACGCTTCACCCTGAAAGGTGATTTGCTTTATCCAAAATGGCTATCAATGTGCATGCCGTGTGATGGTACAAATGATGAAACGTTGGCCCCGACTCTGAAGGCCTCCATCACATACAAAGGTCACACAATCTCTCGACTATCATCCGAATATACTCCGACCTCATCAAGGGCTAATCCACTAAACCCTTATCGGTTATATCTTTATGCCCAAGTACCTTGGGTTTTTTCCAACCAGACTGATCTACCACGTTAAGCACAATCCAGTATTAGCGAACAATGTTTGCTTAGAATGATCTAGATATGACCACACTTCCACTGAGTTCACGTTCTACTATATCAATAAGTTCATGTACAAGCACTCATAAGACCATTAATGGCCACACTCACCCAACATAAGTAACATCAGAAGGGATCTTTATGGCATTAGGAAAGTCCTATAACACTATCTTCTAGAATGACAAAAACTATTAAAGAGGGAAAAAATTTACATAATATGTCAACCTTATACTGTAGAAGTACGACACATCTTAAAAATATATAAAAAGAAGTTGTTTTGACACTAAAACATCCTTGATCATCTCAACCTCAAGATGTACATATATGGTAAAAAAAAAAGAATTTCAAGTCCTAAATATGATGCATTCTGTCTACTTTCAAGATTTTAAAGCATTTATAGATTTACTTGATCTGCATTATTTTGGAATTCTAAATTTTATAATTAGATGTTACATTAATTTTCAAGCCATCATTGAAATTTTTGATGCCAAAATTATAGCTTCGACGAGGTTTAGAGGTACGCCTTACTTGTCATTGCAATGCCTTCTAGTAGGAAACTACAGGACCCAGAGCCCCTCTCTCATCTATACCATAGTGACAAAATTAATTTCCACGTAAAAATATGTTCATGCATCTCCATCAAAATTCTTTACCCAATGCTGAATTTCGTTTATTCAGGTGGTGGATTTCTTAGTCTACATGGGAACTCTTCTCTACGGTTGAAATCAAATTTTTTTTTTTTGGGGTAATTAGTTGAAATCATTATTCAAAAGTAATGTTTCTAAGATCGCCACGGCCAAGTCAGATACACCCAAACAAAAAAAAAAGTAAAATTGTCAAATGGTAAAAATTATAAAATAATTAGTTAAAAATTTGGAAAATTTAAAGGAAAAAGCTTATATAAGTGCAAGGCTTTAAACAAGCAAATTAGGACACACCTCAAAAATTTCAATAGAAGAGGATGTTTTGATGCTCAAATATCCTCAAATTGGTCATATCGACGTCAAGATGCATGGACATGAGAAAAAAATGGATTTCAAAATTTGAAAATAGTGCATCTTGTAATGCGTTTTTGGACTGTCAATTTTCAAGATTTTAAAGTTTTTATAGATATGCTCAATCTACGTTATATTAAATTTTACAATTAGAGATGGAAATGTATTTTAAGGCTATCACAAAGATTTTCAGTATTGAAACCACATTTCTCGACACTATTTGAAGATGCACGTTGCTTTGATTGCTTAGAGGCTTAACCATATACAAACCGCAACCAAAGTTAAAAGAGGTAACAAAATGCATTAGAATATTAAAGAAGATAAATAATTTTATAGAAGATAAATTATTGAAAAACATGATATATACCTTGAATATTTCAAAAATAAAAAAGGAAAAAAATGAAAATTCTGAATTCTTATTCAAAACCACTAAAACATCTAAAAACATATTACTAATTAACAGAATTCGAAACCATTAAAACATCTAAAAACATATTACTAATTAACTAACATGTCGGTGGTTTCTATTTTTTTGTACTTCCAACATTTTTTTGGTATTATTTTTTGCTTGGGCCAAATCTCCTCCCAACTCATCTCCCCACAAGTGCGAGGCCAAGTTACTCGCCTCAGTCGGAGTGGACTAAACGCTGTTCTAGATTGTGAATTCTTGTTCTTCTATTTTCTCTTTCTCTTTCTCTTTTATGGTAAGAAGAATGATCCATCCAATCAATGGTGCCGAGAAATCCCACTGATTATGTAAAGCCTCTTCTGTTTTTGTTTAATAAAACAGGCCTGGCCCGATATCCTTACTGATTCACCCCAAAAATAAAACTAGTGACCGAGAAATGAAGATATGGCTGGTATTATGCGAGCGATAATCTTCATATCACGTTTAAGTTTAGAATGGACCTACATATGAATGTTTACATTCTTAACAAAACATGAAGGGAGTGTTGAGCTGGTGGGGTTTTTATTTTCTTTTCTATTTCTTCAAAGTTTCAAGACCCCGGAGAGAGAGAATAAAGAAAATAAAATGACAAAAAGGGAGGAGAAAATAAATCACAAAACTTAGATGTTCAATTTAGAGAGAGAGAGTAAAAAAGAAAGGAAATAAATCACAAATAGATCAATTCCTACTTAGTCAAAAGAAACTTATTTGTTCAATTTAGAGAGAGAGAATAAAAAGGAAAGAAAATAAATCACAAATGGATCAATTCCTACTTAGTCAAAAGAAACTTATTTGTTCAATTTATCGACAACATGTTTCATGTGAATAATCAATCCCCTCTCTCTCTAGAAGCTCCCTCACTCCTTTCTCTAACTCTTTCATCTCTCTCATCAAACCCTCCATGCAAAACCCCAAGCACCCCATGCACAAAACCAGCTGCCCCTTTAACTCCTCCCCACTGAACCCAACACCCACCTCACGCCCATTCTCCAAAAAACTCTTAGTCATCTTTTCAACTTCCTCCTCATCCATTGTCACACGTGTGACACCTCCTGCTTCCAAATCCCCACACGTGCCCACCCTACCAAACTCATCGCTCATTTCTTTCAAGGACCCAACCCCCATAACCCCAGCTAGGCACCTCAAAACCGAATCAGCCGAACCCTTGAACCACTCGATCTCCGAGCCCACCGGTTCGATTAACGAATCCACTTGAGCCCCATGGGCTCGAGCCACATGAGCCAACTCCTCGAACCCAGAAGCCCAAAAGCTTAAAAGCTCAAGCATGGTGCAGAGTGACCCCAAAATTTTGGTATAAATGTCGCTTGGAAATGGGAAAAACCAGAAATCCGGCTCATTTTTAGCTTCATCAACAAACTTCCTTAGTCGAAAAATGCAGCTTCTAAGCCTCTTTTCATCTTCTTTATGGCTTTCTCGATTTTCGAAGAGGACCGACAGGATTAGGCCGCTGAGCTCAGTCATGGCTCGATCCAACTCGAGCCTAGCAAGCCTAGTGGCTCGAGTGGGCTCGATCAGGAGCTCGACAAATATATAACAGACGACCCCAATAAAGGTCTCAGTGATTCTAGCTATGGCGAATTCAGGTGGTGCACCGAAGTTTCTTCGTCCGAGAATTATAACTGCACCAATTAGGGCTGATAAACTACCAGCATAGCCATACATTTTGCTATCTCTTAGAAAGCTTGTGAAGATCACCCATGGAATTAAGGCGATGTAACGAACGGCTGGGATCTTCTGAGCCAGAAAGCAGCCGAGAACACCGTAGATTGAACCAGCAACTGTGCCATGTGTCCTAACATTTGCTAATTTGAAGGTTGGCTCCCTTGTTGCACCCATGCTAATGGCTACCCCAATGCCTGCCCAGTAGCCATTGTCTTTGCTGTACAAAACGCCTAAGAGGACAGAGAGGGCTAGAGAGAGAGAGCACTTGAGTGCCCAAATGGCTGATTCTTTGTTTGTGAAAGAGAGAGACTTGCAGTAAGCAGTTTTAATGGATGAATTATGGTTTTCACTTTGTGGGTTTGCGGGTTCTTCGACGGTGGGCGCGATCTTCGGTCCACTTGATTGGCGGTTTTGAGAGGGGATGGTGGTTTCTGAGTGCAATTGGCATAGGCAGTAGATGAAAAAGAGAGAGGAGAGATTGTGTAGAGAGAGAGAGGTGGGTTCTAAGGTATGGTGTAAGGTGTAGAGAGCTTGTTTTGCAGTTTGATGTGTGGAAGGAGAGGGTTTGTTGAGGAGGGTTTGGGTGGTGCACTCAGTGAGTTGGTGCAATGAGTCTTTGAGAATTGGATGTGATGTTAGAGAGGGTGTAGAGAGAGAAAGGTGGGAGCTTAGTGAGATTTCCATTCCCTTCAATGCTTGTTCTGTAGCCTTTATCATGCCTAATGTTGGTAGAGGTTCCTTTCCTGGTCTTTCCCACCTTGTAGATGCCTGTTCAACAAAAGCAACTAAAAGTAAGTTTTCTTTTTTTGAGACATTGTTGCACGAGGTATAAACCTGAAAGTATGTCAATGGAGAGAGAGAGAGAGACCCTTATTAGGAGTTGGGCTGGAAACGGAGCCGAGCCGGGCTGGGCTGGGCCGTCATCGGCCCTAGCCTGGCTCCAATCCCCATAAAGCCGGTCTAGGCCCGGGCTTCGATGATTGGGCCAAAGAAGTTGTGGACCAATGATACAGTTGAAATTATCACATGGGATTTTTTTTTTGGGCACTCAGATTGCGATCAGGAAGAAGAATTAACGAAGAGTTATTGTGTTTATTTTTATTTTTAGCCAAAGCCAATTATTTATTTATATTGAATTATTATTATTATTATTTTATTTCTTTTCTTAGGGAGGTTAAGTTCGTTTTCCTTTTTGTTTAAATGAGTTGTTATCTTTTTTTGTAGATGGTAAAGTCTCCTCTTATATGTGGATATGAACATGAGTAGAAAGGTTGACATAAGATAGGAATTTTTTGTGATTTTATTTGAAAGGAAATGAAGTAGAAGGAAGGGATTTTTTGCTTTTTATTAGAAGGGAGATCCATTAGGAGATCTAGGTTTATCTTTTGGAAATGTGGAGTTAGAAGGTTAATACAATAAAAGAAGGTGGACTTGTAATTGACGGATCATGTTTAGTGAATGAAATAACAATTATTGTGGAGAGAGAAAGCATTGCTATTGTTCTTTTGTCCTTCTTATCTGGTTGATGGTATGCGACGGATATCTTCTCGGGTCCTCACATTTATACTTTATTTATTTTATTTTATTTACTCATTATTTTTTAGTTTTTTAATTTCTCTTTTTAAAAAGTGGTTGTTTTGCTAGTTTTTGGCCGCCAGTCATTTTCAACCGTGTGACTTCTTTTTACCATTTCTTTTCAATTTTTTAATCTCTTTAAAATGCGGTTGTTTTGGCTGTCGATAATTTTTAACTACATCAACCAAGACGTGCCCTAGCCCTATCAAAGCCAGGCCAGGTCGGGCTAGATCAAAAAAGAGAACTCAAAGAAAAAAATAAAAAAAAAGCCGCAACAGGCTAAACTGGGCTGGCCATGTCGTGACCCTGGCCTGGCCTTGCCCAGTCCTTTGGCCACACTCTGTAGATCGGGCCTTATTTTTTTAGATCTGGGCCGGGCCACTGTGCTCCTTGCCACCCCTAATTAGGGGGGAGAGAGAGAGCGCGCCTTGTGGAGCATATGCAAATGGAGAGAGAGACCCTTATTGGGAGATGAACGCATGTCAATGGAGAGTGATGGTGCAAACGAGGTACCTGTCTTTGTGCAATCTTTTGGAGGAGGGTTGCCTTGGTGGTCGCTAAGGACTTAACTTTAGAGAGAGAAGCCACTACTCCATCCTTGTTCTCTGCACACATGGAATCAACAAGGAGCTTCACCATTTCTGAAACCATTTGAGCAACTTTGTCACTCTTTTCTTGCACCTGCAGTACACCATAAAACGTTAATAAACCGCCACCCAGACGGCCTTCTTTAATGCTAACTGCTCAGTCTTAACTGCCCACTTTCTCTTTCTAGGCCTTCGATGGCTAAGCCGAGAGAAACCACAGGTAAAGAGAGAAAGAATGCTTAAAAAAAAAAAAAAAAAAAAGTAAAGTGTTGCAACGGCGCAAGGGTGTTTACGTCATTTTCAGTATTTGTAGATCGTACTTCCGTGTCAGTACGATGGAAGCGGTTGGAATCCTGACGTCACGTGATTGAACGGACGTCGTTCCAAAGGAAGATCCGGTTTTCATTCCGGAAAGATTCGGCAAAAAGAATGACGGGCCCGAAGTTGGATGGATCAGATTTACAAGGAACATCCCTGAATCTGAATGGCTGGTTCAAAAGCTAACCCGACGTTGGATGGATGAGATTTACAAGGAACATCCCTGAATCTGAATGGCTCGTTCAGAAGCTAACCCCCCTCCTCCCCAACCCCGCACACACTAAAAATATTTTGGTGCGATCCGTAGCTGTAGAGGTAAGGTGCACCTTCAAATTTTGTCATGTTTATCATGGTATATAATTTTGATGTAAAATGTTTTTAGGATTATCTCAAAATCTATTTTTATATTTAATTATAAAATTTGAAATTTTAAAAATGGTTAAAATCGAGTAGATCTATAAACATATAAAAATCTTCAAAATGGACAGTATAGATAATATTTTGTAAAATGCACTATTTTTGAGACTTAAAATCCTTTATTTTTTATGTTCATACATCTCGATGTCGAGATGATCAATCAAAGGGTTTTTCAATATTAAAGCTACATTTTCCAATGGATTTTTAAGGTGCATCCGTAGTTCTACATGATAAGGTTGCATCCTTATATAAACTTTTTCCAAATTTTTTTGTAGAAGGTTGCCATATCGGAAAAATTAGGTGCACTTGAAAAATTGATCATTGAAACCTCATAGATCTATGAATATAAAGAAAAGGATTCGATTTCTATGCGGCCAAGCCTGCATATGTAGAAATGCGGGCCTATTGATAAAACTAATTTTGACATGGATTTTTGGACTTAATTTATAAGGACATGTAATATCTAATATGGAGATCATGAATATGAAACATAAATAAATTTTTAAAATTAGAAATAATAATTCTAGTAAAAAAACATTTGGATCGTTAGTTGCTATTGTTTTTAGATAGAACACCTCCTTGCATCCATCTTAAAGATGGATGCTTAACAGTTTTTGGACCGCATATGCAGTCGTATGGTCCAGCCCGCATGAGACAATTTTCCGAAAGAAAATAAGAATTTGAAGTCTTAAAAATATTACATCTTATAGCAATTTATATAAATTGTCTATTTTTAAGATTTTTAAGTGTTTATAGATCTGCTTGGTCTGTACTATCTTTTGAATTTTAAATTTCAGGTTGGACGTGGATAATAAAGTTTCGACATTTCCAACACTAGAGCTATGTTTTTCAAAAAATTTAGAGATTACACAAATGATTACCTACTAATGGCTAAAAATTATAAAAACGGCATAGAGGATGGAGAGCTACAAGAGATTATTGGAAGTTGAAATGCTAGGCTGCTATTTTTGTTGAAAATTATTCAATAGAAGGAAATTTATCAAAATACTCATGACCAGTGTTTTAAAAATCGGTGAGTCGAACCGAACTCCCCCGGTTCGACTCGGGAACTGGCACAGCCCGTGCCAGTTTTGATACAAAATCGGGAACTGCCCAGTTCTAGAGGAGAACCGCAGGTTCCAATCCAGTTCTGTCTGATTCTACCCGGTTCAGCCAGGTTCACGCACGTGCAGGCATGCAACACGCACGTGCATGCGTGCGACACGTGTGAGGTTACCTTAATATTTTTACACAAACATTTTT
>NW_006498806.1:2647273-2678159 GCF_000471905.2 Amborella trichopoda | reverse complement strand
ACGTAGTACGTACGTACGGTACGTACGTACGTACGTACGTACGTACGTACGGTACGTACGTACGTACGTACGTACGTACGTACACTACTACGTACGTACGTACGTACGTACGTACGTACGTAGTAGAGAGAGAGAGAGAGAGAGAGAGAGAGGAGAACCGCTAGTTTGAGTTAGTGCGGTCCTCGAATCCAAAGTGCGGCTTTCATACTTTTTAAAGTGTAGTGAGACCGATCTTCTCCTTTCTCTCTTTAGATAGACAGCTCTTTAGGCCCGGCAATGAGTTCGCCACCTCGTTGGCCCGTCCTAAAATAAGTAATCCGTTAGCCGAACTTGAGGGTTAGTGCCAGCTTGGTTTGATCCATTTTTTCTTACTTGTTTTATGGGAAAGGTTTATATGTTTCTTCTACAGCATAACATAAAAGATGTATACTTCCTCCTTCATCCAGCCGTTCAATTTAAATTAATTGAGCTACTTACCATTTAATCTAGATCCGATACTTCAGAGTATATTATTTTTAATTTGTTTTATACTAACTATATGAATATAAAATTTGGTATGTACCATCACCTTTCGATGTTTCTTCTACATAATAAAATAAAAGATGTATACTTCCCCCTTCATCCAGCCGTTCAATTTAAATCAAGTGAGCTACTTACCATTTAATCTAGATCCGACGCTTCAGAGTATATTATTTTTAATTTGTTTTCTACTAACTATATGAATATAAAATTTAGTATGTGCCATCACCTCAATGGGCAGCACCTAAATAAAATATTTAAAAAATATTTTATAATGACTAAAATACCCCTAAAACTTGCAAGTGTAGTTCAAGAGAAGATTGGATGCCCAAATTTGGTGTCAAAATGTTTTTTATAAATTTTTTTTTTTTAAATAAACAAGTATAGAGAGTGACATTGTGATTGGGGCTATCTAACCGTTCATTTAGAATGGATGGTTGGATAAGGGGAAGTGTAGAAGTTTTATGATCTAGGGGAAGCATAAAAAGCTTGCGCTTTTTTTATTTGAGTGATTTGTTTACGTACCTTAAAATTTTAGGTACAATACAAAATGCGCTACTTATGGGCAAAAATTACAGAGAAGGTTGGTCAACAAAAAATATTTTTTTTTTCCCTAAAATGTCTCTCGATCAATCCGAATTTTGATTTTCTTTTGTAGTTTTTTCGTTAGTAGGGCAGTGCCTTAAGCTTTAAGGCATCGCTCTACTAACCGAAAGAACTAATAAAAAACTAAAAAAAAAAAATCAAAATTCAGGTTGACGAAGAAGTAATTTTGAAAAAAATAAAATTTTTTTTTGTTGTCAGATGGCAAACCTCTAGTTTATTGTTCAATTGAGTACAAAGATGGCAAACCTCTAGTTTATTGTTCAAATCCTCTTTTATGGAGTGGTAGTTTTTCCTACGTGCTTTGACTTTCCATGAGACATTCACTTGATTATCATAATAAATTATGTGGTTCCATGTTCAAACCTAAACATTTCACGAAGAAAGTACCTTAAAAATATTGCTTCTCTTGAAGCATAATATGGAGCAATATATTTTGTTTCCATTGTAGAGTATAAGATATATTTTTTCTTTCTACATCCCAATATTGTATGTACCTTACCAAAGGTAAACACCCATCCTGATGTGGATATATAATCATCAATATCTTTTTCTCAATTTGCAGTATTATAACCTTAAAGGGTTAGATCATTAGCCTCAAAACATAGACTATATCTATGTATCCCATTGAGATATCTAAATATCCTCTTAACTGATTTCCATTCTTCAATTCCAAGGTTGATCACGTATCAGTTTTGGGACATACTTCTTTAGACAATTTACTCGTTTAGCCAAGCGGAGGTGTTATTGGTTAAGAGTCTACAATATTAAATTTCTTCAATATCTTAAGAGTATGTTGATCTTGATTAAAATACAGCCCACCATAAATAATTGGAATAAGGTTTGGATGATGATGATGATACTCTTGATTAATATATGTCAATCTTTTAATTCCATATCTAGTCGGCTTTATTCCTATAATATGGTCAACTTGCCCATATTTTTTATCTCGAATTTGGAGGGCAACCCTTTTTTACCCTTATCTATCGCTTGTCCATCACTCCCCTCAGTTACATAAGGGTGTGGTTTGTATAGAGCCTAGGCTCTAAACAATCAAATTAGAGCCTACCTTCAAATAGTGTCGAGAAATGTGGTTTCAATATTGGAAATCTTTGCGACAGCTTTAAAATATATTTTCATCTATTTATAAATTTTAAAGCTTAAAAAGTAGTGTAGATCGATAGATCTATGAAAACTTAAAAATCTTGAAAATTGACTGTCCAAATATGCGCTACAAAATACACTATATTCAAAACTTGTGATCCATTTTTTTTTCTCATGTCCGTGCATCTTGATGTCGAGATGATCAATTTGAGGATATTTAGGAATCAAAACAACATCTTCTAATGAAAGTCAATCTCATTAACATCTTCAAAACATACATGTATGCAAAGGGAAAAATTACTAAAACTCTCCATATGTGGGATTGACTCAAATCAAGTACACTTAATATCTAAAACTCTCCATATGTGAGATTGATAATGGCGCACGAGGGATCTAGAAGTGCCCTTGAAGACTTAGAAGTTTTTTTCTCTCTTTTTTCTCAATTTTCTCTCTCTACACCTATATTCCACTTATTTATATCTCTCTAAAAATACAAATAGATTAGTTTCTCTTTAGAAACATAATGGGTTGGGCAAGCTTTCTATGCTTCTCCTACAGCATAGAAGTTCTATCCTCCCCCTTATCCAACTGTCCATTTTGAATGGAGGGCTAAAATAGTCTTTACACTATTTTATTTTTAATTTTTTTTCTATAAACTATTTTGACACCAAATTTTGGATGTCCATTCTTATATTAAACTCTCACTAGCAAAAAAATATCAAAAAATATTTTTAATAAAAAATGACCAAAATACCCCTGACAGATTCAAGGGGTATTTTGGTCATTATATTTTATCGAAAAATTATTTTTAATATTTTTTATAGGTGTGCCCCAATGAGAAGATGACACATACCTAATTTTATATTCATACAGTTTGTATAAAAAAAAGCAAAAATAAAATACCTTGAGACGTTGGATCTAAGATCAAATGGTTAGTGGCTCTCTTGATCAAATTTAGACGGCTGGATGGTAGAGGTAGGATAGAACTTCTATGCTGTAGGGGAAGCATAGAAACCTTTCCCTAATAAGTTTGGGATCTACTTCAAGAGGTCGAGTAATTTTTTTTTGGGTGAGTTAGTGGGAAGAGGGCCCTACCTTAGTGGGTATTGAGCCTAAGATGTAGCATTGCAAATCGTTAAGCGCTAATCAATTAAGCTTGGGCTATTTTCCTAGCAAATCAAATTAATTTTTTTTTTTTTGGGTAATTCAATAGGGAAGACATGCCCTTGCCCCTCCCGCAATAATAATTCCAGTATCCATGAGCTGAAAAAGCCTCAAAAAGAAATTTGGGCACGCATTGGAGGCTCGAGTTTTATTTTCATCCAGCTCCATCTCGTAAATGCATCCAATTGGAACTCACTATCTCCCTAAATGCTTGAGCTTTCAGCTGATTACAGTTCCTTATGGAAATGGAATTAATGCAAATAAAAATTGGGTTATCAAAATTTTATTTTTTAAATAAATAAATTTTATTTTTTAGGAATTGGGTATGGTGTGAGTTTTTTCTTAATATGTTTAGGAAGTTGGGTTTTTAGGATAAGTTAAGGCTTGGTTAATTTTGATGAGATAATGAGTTAGGCATGGTTGATTTGAATAAGATCAGGGAACCTTGAATCATGGGCTTCATATATGCCAGAGATTGGTGATTCAACTAAAGAAGAGAGAGGGTATAAATTTTCAATCATTTTTATTTTTATTTTTATTATTCTGATTATTATTTTTTCTTTGCCTAAAAAATTCTCCTAAAATCATGTTTGATTTCTATCTCGCTGAAATCACGGGTGCTCTTTTTCCTCTTTCCTAATTCTCCATTATCTAATAAGGCATGCCACAACATGATTATGCTTTTCTTTTCCAAATGAGTTGGCCTTTCTATCAGGTTAAATAAAAAGAATTTAGAATTTGAAATTTTAAATGGTTTCCAAATTTCGCCGACCATATGGAAGTTTGAATGAAGAAAGTTCAACCAAAGATAACCCAAAGAAGTTTTTCTATATGAAGATAGTGCAACTAAAGATAACCCAAAGCAGTTTTTCTATATCAGCCCTTTCTTTATACAAATGATAATGCGTTCTCTTTTCACAGTGGATTGAAAGTGGTAATTTGCTTTTGATTTCAAAAGTTCAACACTTCCTTCCTCGAACATTCCATTATCCTTCTCAAGATTTGGAAATGGAGCTTTCCACATGTTTTACATGAAAAGAAGTCGAGGAGACCAAAGAAACATCTCTCATAGGATACCACTGGAGATAACGTTTATCAGGTCTTTATAAGATATCCAATTTCCTAATATTTTACTAGACAACTTGTATTGGTGTTTCAATTTTCTTGGTTCTTTTTTAATAGTATTAGTTCTTATTCTAACCTTGTAGAGTATATTGCTGTCTTTATTATGTCAATGAGATAGAACCAAGGCGTGTTGAAACTTTCTTGCTTAAATAAACATGAAAGTTTGGTCACTTAGGTGTCGATTATGTAGGGTTCTTGGGAACCCCTAACTTACGGAACTAGGAATCTTGAATACTAGGATCCCACTCAAGATCATGTTCACATCTGTCTAAATGTGAAATAGATGAATAGAATTATAAATCAAGTGCACGAAATTAAGAAAATGCAAAAAGCACACCACAACGACACACGATTTATATATTCACCATATAGGGCTACATCCACAGCCTCGGCGTGTAGAAATATGCTATCACGATGAAAACTACAATTTTGGGTTACAAAAGATATTCATCTTTCTAGACATCGGTAAAAACCTTACCAACCTTCCCTTCTAAACTTGCTCTTCCGACCGAGTAACATCATCAATCAACATCTTCTTTCAAAACTGCTATTGGAAATAACACATTGAGAGCAATTGAGAGACTTTCTCTCTCTAGAAGTGGAAACTTTATCAACTCAAAACTCATAGGATTATTGCTTCTCTCTCGGAGGTCATGTCTCTCTGTTTTGGAGATCCATCTCCATCTTGGAGATCCTTTCTCATAACCCTTAAATGGGTGACCCCTTAAAAAGATGAGTACTATGTCTTCTTTGACTCCCTAATAAAAAGATCACTTTCTTGATTCTCAATAAAGTCAATTTCTTTTTTACTATAATACCTTTAATCTTTAGAAGAAAATATGGGTATGGTAATTTGACTATCATCGAACATAACGATCTCCACCTTGATAGAAAAATCACCATAATTGCATTGACAACCTTCATTGAATAGATTTTTTAATTTCTTCTCACATGCCTCTATTGTAGAATTTTCACTAATATTTTGCTTTTATATTTCTCCACCTTAACCATGTACCAATCTAGCTTTGCCATTCATCTTTTTTTTCATATAAGCCTGAGCCCCATATACACCTTGTGCTCTGCTAGCTAATGTAAGGTCTTTAGGAACCCCTAACTTGTAGAACTAGAAATCCCAAATAATGGGATCTCACCCGTGTATCCAATTGGCTAAATGCGAAATAGATGAATAAAATTATAAATCATACAAGAAATAAAGCAAATACAAAAAGTACATCACAACGACACACGATTTATATGATTCACCTCGTAAGACTACATCCATGGCCTTGGCAAGTAGAAATCCATTATCACAATGAAGATTATAGTTTTGAGTTACAAGAGATATTCCTCTCTTTAAATATTAGTAAGAACTTCAACAATCTTCCCTTCTAAACTCGCTCTGCCGATCGAGCAATACCGTCAATTAGTATCATCTTTCTGACTGCTACACCACTACCAGAAAGATCACATTGAGAGTAACCAAGAGATTTTCTCTCTCTAGAAGTGGAAACCTTACCAACCCAAAATCCATGGGAATACCACATCTCATGGAGGCCATGTCTCTTTCTTTCTTGGAGACCCATCTCCATCTTGGAGATCCTTTCCCAAAACTCCCAAAGAGGTGACCTCTTAAAAGGAGGAGTATTATGTCTTCCTTAACTCGTTTTTCTAGATATCACTTTCTTGCTTTTCAAGAAAGTCCCTTTCTTGTTTACAATAATACCCTTGATCTTTAGAAAAAAATATGGATATATTGATGTGGCTATCACCCAACCTAACAATCTCCACCTTGATAACAAAATCATCATAATTGCTTGTAGATTTCTTAATTTCTTCTTACTTACTACCATTGTGCAATTTTCACAAATACTTTGCTTCCATAGTTCTCCACCTTAAACCATTACCAATCTAGTTTTATCATTTGTCTTTTTCTTCATATAAGCCTTACTCCCTTACACACTTTGTGCTCTGATGCCAATTGTAGAGTCCTCAAGAACCTCTAACTTGTAGAACTAGGAATCCCGAATATCGGGATCTCACCCAAGATCTTGTAGACAATTGGCTAAATGCGAAATATATGAATATAATTATAAATCATATACAAAAAATAAAGCAAATATAATAAACACACCACAATGACACATGATTCACGTGGTTCACCCTGTAGGGCTACATCCATGGTCTCGGCAAGTAGAAATCTACAATCACAATAAAAGAAGATTACATTTTTTATTAGAAGAGATATTCCTCTCTCTAAACATCGGTAAGAACCTCAATGATCATCCCTTCTAAACTCGCTCTCCTGACCGAGTAACATAATCAATCAACATCTTCTTTCCCACTTTTATACCGCTACTGGAAAGAGCACATTGAGAGCAACCGATAAACTTTGTCTATCTAGAAGTGAAAACCTTACCAACCCAAAACTCATAGGAATGTCGTCTCTATCTCGGAGGCCATGTCTCTCTCTCTTGGAGACCCATCTCTATCTTGGAGATTATTGAGTGTTTGAATTTTTTGAAATCAATTTGCAGATGATAGGCGTATTGTTTTTGAGGTATTAGGCGTGTTGTATTGGAATCGAGCAAGTCTTGGCTCTCAACAAGTGACGTCAAGACCCGTCCATTCTTCTACAGTCAAGGGCATTTTTGTAAATTTTAGAGAATTTTGAGGCAAAATTCGTCAGAGACCGGGAGCCCACGGGTCCCCGTACGCTTCTTCTAACGTTGGATTTTTTTGTAGTGGAGCCATATATCATATGGGCCTACAAAGATTGTGGTTTGATTACTATGTGAGGGCAGATTAAATAGGAAATAACTTGTAAAATGATTGGCATAGGCTAGATTCGTTTGAAGATGTATGATGAGAAGGTTCAGACTAATGTTCCCCATACGCTTCTTCTAAAGTTGGATTTTTTTATAGTGGAGCCTTATATCATATGGGCTACAAGGGTTGTGATTTGATTACTGTGTGAGGGGAGATTAGCATAAATAGGAAATAACTTGTAAAATGATTGGTATAGGCTAGATTCGCGTGAAGATGTATGATGAGAAGGTTTAGACCAATGTTTTAAAAGTCGTCGAGTCGGCACGGAATCGACCGATTTGAATCGGTCATCCCGTGTTGGTTTTTATGTAAAGCCGGGAAGCGCTTGAGTCTTGCGATTCTGCATAGTAAATCTCGTAATTTTGCATAGTAAATCTCGCCCGGTTCTTCGCGTCACGTTGGGACCTGCCCATTCTTCTACAGTCAAGGGCATTTTTATAAATTTCAGGGAATTTCGAGGCAAAATTCGTCAAAGATAGGGAGCACACGGGTCCCCCCGCACGCTTCAGGGGGCCCTAGTTCCTTCACGCACGTGTGCTTACGATCCACACACTTCTTGTGATCTCGTTGCTTCATACACGCTAATCGATGAGTACAAAGAACTATTTATTCACATAAATTTGCTTCTCTCTTTTCGATGTGGAACTATGTGAAAAGGTAATACCTTAAAACGTTCATATATTATATATTTTGTTAACGGTTTTATTAACTATAAGTTGCAAGTGCTATACCGGTTATTGCGTGCGTTCATTGTGTGGACGGATGTCGGTTCTCGATTCTTCTCATTGAGGAACTGTTTTTTTCCTCTTTTTTTTGTTGTCAAATTATTTTCTTATAAAAAAAATTAAAGATTTTTTGTAAAAAATAAAAATAAAAGTTTCGTTTTATCAATTTAGGTTTTTTTCAAATTTGTTTCTTATCAATAAAATAAAAATTTTCGTATAAAAAAAATGAAATTTTTTGTCAATTTTTTTTTGTCAAAAACATTAAAGGTTTTTTCTAAAACATAAAAATAACAGGTTTTTATTGATTTCGCTTTTTGTCAATTTTTTTTTCTTATCTACAAAATAAAAAGTTTCGTATAAAAAAAATGAAAGGTTCTTATCAATTCTTTTTCTTGTCAAAAAAATAAAAGGATTTTGTCAAAAAAATAAAAAACAAAAGGTTATTTTCAAAAAAATAAAAAGTTCTTATAAAAAAAAATACAACAAGTATTTTTGTCAAAAAACTCATTTCTTATTTTTGTTAAAATAAGTTCATATTTTTGTCAAAAAAACTCATTTCTTATTTTTTTCAAAAATACAACACGTATTTTTTTTAAAATAAGTTCATACAGAGAAAAAAACTCAATATTCACATATTGATGAAAAAATTGAAAATTAATAATGTAGTACTCTGATTTCTTATTGGATTATTAAAAAATAACATTTATATTGAATTTAATATATTTTTAGATTTTTTTAAAGCTTAATCCGACTTATTCGGTCGATTTTCGATCCGGATTGCTGATTCACCGATCCGG
The DNA here is from genome assembly GCF_000471905.2 of Amborella trichopoda. Next base: position 2,669,296 of record NW_006498806.1, on the reverse strand, counting down.
ATGGGTTTTTGGGGTACCCGATCTGAAACATTGATCCTTTTTTTAATCCACTGGTTCAGACACTTGAAAATGTGAGACATGTGCCATATTTGAAAAAGAACTTGATTTCACTTTCTTCTTTCAAGCACTTGAAAATGTGAGACATGTGCCATATTTGAAAAAAAACTTGATTTCACTTTCTTCTCTAGATATGTAATGTTGAAATTTTCCAAGCAAAGTGGAATGCCCAAAGTTTCAAATAAGGTTCCATTTATGATGAAAGGACTCATAAAAAGAAACTTGTATTAATTGTTAGGGGGGCCCATTGTAAATGAAAAGGTAAATTTAATTGTAGAGAAAGAAGAGGCTTGGCAAGAGGCATATGGTCCGGCAACAAATGATAGTGCAAAGTACCGATAATGCTATTTAGCACAGTGTAAAAAGTGAGGCTCGTGGCTTTCACAAAATAATGTGAAACCACATGCCTCTTTTGAATTTCCTTCTTACCAATGCTCAAAGTTTGGTGAAGATATGGCCAATGTAATTAGAGTACTGTATACAACTATTATACTGATTTTAATAATTGTTGTATGGTTATTACATAATTTCTCATTTTACTTATTTGTGGTTTTCTTGATTGGCTTATGATTAGCAAGGAAATTTTTGAAATGGAACAAAATAACTTCAAATTTTGAAAGTATGGGTATGTATTAGCAAGATATTGAGTTTGTACAAGCCTTTGTGGGAACGACTTATGTAAAGGATTTTAGTAATATGAGATTAAGTACTAGTTGTATTGTAGGTATACAATAGCCTCAAGAACTCAAGATTGAGAAAGTTAAAAAGGTGGAGTTTTATAATGAGAATTAGTACAAAGGAAGATGAGCAATACATGTTCAGAGAGGTTATTTGGCTAGAAAGCTGGTGTCATTCATTAAGTTTTCTAGGTTCTATTACAAAAGAATAACCGATTATAATGGACAAAACAAGGGTATGATTTTGTATCAAGGTAGAGATTATTGGGTTGGTGATCCATAATTACCAAATTGTATTCACTCGTTGCAAGGGCATTTATAGTCAATGTGCTAAGCCCCATTTGGTGGAGCCTTTTTAAGCCATTCTATAGAGAGAAAGTGGGTCATTTGAGGGACAACTCTTGGAAAGGTAGAGATTGGGGATCACTGGCAAAATCATAGCTATCATTGTGTCATATTTTGATAGTCTCATTGGGAGTTTTTGTTCTAGGTGGATCCATGATGACGAAGCCAACAACGGATACTAGATCACTAGCTCTTTTATAGTAGCAAGAAGGGGAATCAGTGGATCTATACCGATAGAGAGGTAACCCTTTATTTATCAAATCTTGTAAACCTTTCATGATAATGAAATCGTTTCCTTGTTGCCTGTAAATGTAGCCAAATAAAGGTGAAACATGTATATTGTGTTTTTATAGTGATTGCCATAATGTTTGTGGTGTATTGTTGTGGTTTTGTATACCCTAGTTTTCTTCTCTTGATTTCGTCTTATTTTCTCCAAATCTACTACACCAAATATCGGTTCTTGGTAGTTTGGATTTCTTGAATAGATTTGCAGATAATAGGTGAATTGGTCTCGAGGTATTAGATTTGTTGCAGTGGACAGTTCACCACAACAAGGGGTAATCAGGCAAGTATTGGTTCCCAACAAGTGGTATAAGAGCTCAAGGGAAGTGTGTGGTAATTTTGGGAAGTTGCTAGTTGCAAATTACAAGCAAAGAAGTTTGATGCGGAAGGAACGATTTTGAACTTTGAAAAATAAAACTCCATGATATATTGGTACAATGGGGTCTTTGTAAAGAACTACAAGAAAAGTCCAAAAAATTAACAAAGTACGAATGATGATGATGGGGAAGAATTGGTTATGAATGCACTTACCACCGTTCGTCTATATTTTTATAATGAAATACTATCAGGAACAAAATAAAGGATTTATGAACAAAGGTTTAAAATTTGTCCCTAAAAAGTCCCTCATAAATCAATTTTAATTAAAAAAATTGTATTATTTGAGGATGCATGACTGTGTATAGTGTCAGAATACTTGTGAGTTTAGCAATATAATTTGTCAATTTATGAGTGTCGGGGTGAAGATGGAGAGGAAGCTGAGGTGGTTGCTATATTTGTTATCAGAGCCTTGTAATAATCTTGTTACTACCTTAAGTTGTCACTAAAAATATTCCCTCAATTGCATTCGAATTGTATTGCTTTCCTGACCAATGAACTTCGAAAGAAGGTATACATGGAAAGTTGGATTCAAGAATTGATGTTCTTTTTGCAAGAGGCCGATCGGATGAAAGGGGTGGTTCATCAAGAGATTCCTCAAGCGCTAAGGCTAATTTCCGATAAAAGTTGAGGGTGTCTTATAAGATAGGTTGTTGGTCTCAAGACAACCCCGGCCATATAAAGAGAAATTTTTGGAAAAGAAAAATGGTAAATTACTCAAAGGGTTTCAAGTCAAGATTGGAATGACAAGATGAGGCCGAAAAATGATGCTCATAAGTTGAAGAATCAACATCAAGTTATGTTGAAATAGGGTGTTACTGGTGGGATGTAATCCCATGTGCTACCAATATTAGATTCTTGATTGTGGAGCTACACATCATATGTACCCATATAGTTCGTGATTCTATGCATATATGTCATGTGAAAGCGGATTAGCATCAATATGAAACAATTCAATGAGTGAATCGATGGGTATAGGCTCAATTTGCATAAGGATGTATGCTGGGGTGGTTCAAACACTTGAAAATGTAATAATTGTAAGTGTAAGACATGTAAATGTAATACATGTGCCAAATCGAAAGAGGATTTTGATTTCATTTGCTTCTCTAGATATGGAAAGTTAAAAATTTACCTTGCAAGGTGGAGTGCTCAAAGTTTTAAAAGGAGTTCTAGTTATGATGAAAAGAGTCAAAGATAGAAACTCATGTAAATTGTTAGGGAGCACAGTTGTAAATGAAAATGTCAACTTGTTACTAAAGGAAGAAGATACTTGGCAAGGGAAACACGGTTTGGCAATGGAAAAACTTGATGATGCAAAGCAAGGTATTGGTAAGTATATTTGACAAGTGTATACAGTGAGGGCTTGAGGCTTTGGCAAGAGGATATGAAACCGGATGCCTCTTTCGAACCAATATTCAAAATTTAGTGTAAGAATGGCCAATGTAACTAGAGTATTGTACACATCTCTAGTATTGCTTTTAATAATTGCTATGATTATGACCTAATTTTTTATTTTACTTGTTTGTGGTTTTTTTGATTGACTTATGATTAGCTTAGGAGGCAAGGAAGTATGAGCAAGTACTACTATGATTTTGAATTTGTACCAGGCTTAGGGGAATGACTTATGCAAAGGATCTTGGTGATACGAGATCAATTACCTATCGTGTTTGAAGGTGTGCAAGAATTGTTATACCTAAAACATGTAAAGAGGTGAGATAACCTTAAGAACTCAAGAATAAGAAAGTAAACAAAAGCAGATTTTACATAAGAAGAACAAGCACGAAGGAAGATGAACAAGGAGTTCTCATTGAGGTTATTTAGCTAGAGAGATTGCCGCATTGGCTAAGTTATCTAGGTTTCGTTATAAAAGAATAATGTAATATGAAAGGCAATGTAAAAGTATGATTTTATATCAAGGTGGAGATTGTTGGATCGGTGATACGAAATCACCCAATTATATTTCTTTCATTGCAAAGGGAATTTATGGCCATTATGAAAAGCACCATTTAGTAGAGGCTTTATAAACCATTTGTAGAGAGAGAAAGTAAATCTTTAGAGAAAGAGCTCTTATAAAGGTTGAGATTGGGGGCTTTAGACAAAACTATACCTACTGTTGTATCATATTTTCAATAGTTTCATCAACATTTTCTGCTGCAGGCGGATTCATGATGATCGAGTTAATGGAAGCTGGATCAATGGAGGATCTTTTATAGCAGCAGGAAGGGGGAACTAGTGATCCTCTATCAATTGAGGGGTAACCTTTGTATTTACTCAAATCTTGTAACTTTCAATGATAATAAAATTATTTTTTTGTCAGTTGCTAGTAAATGTAGCCCAATTAAAGTGAACCACATGTATCTCTATCAATTGAGAGGTAACTTTTTTATTTACTCAAATCTTGTATCTTTCAATGATAATAAAATTATTGTTTTGTCAGTTGCTAGTAAATGTAGCCCAATTAAAGTGAACCACATGTATCTCTATCAATTGAGAGGTAACCTTTGTATTTACTCAAATCTTGTAATTTTCAATGATAATAAAATTATTTCTTTATCGGTTGTCAGTAAATGTAGCCCAATTAAGGTGAACTACATATATTTGTGTCTTTGCATTGATAGGATTATTGTTTCTGGTGTGTTGTTGTGGTTTTGTATTTCCCATTTTTCTTCTCTTGATTTTATTTTATTTTCCCGAATTTATTACGCCAAGTATGTTTCTTAGGTGCTTGGGGTTTTTTAAATCTATTGCTGATAATTGGTGAATTGATTCGAGGTTTTACATTTGTTGTAGTGGAAGGTTCCCCGCAACAAGAAGCAATCGAGCAAGTCTCAGTTCCCAATAAGTTAGAGACATTTAAAAAAAAATCCATAAAAAGGAGAAAATCATAAAAATAAAAAACATAAAAAATAAAACCTACAAATCATTGTCAAATACATTCAAATTACATGTAAATATTTATATATTGACTTCACAATTTAATATATTTTTTATTTCTTCAAATACCACAAGTTTTACCCGGGTACTTGGCTCGACAAGGGAACGAGTTTTAGTAACTTGACCGAGTCCATTCACACTTGGTTGACACCGACTTTGGTTTTTTTTTTTTTGGGGGACAATTCAAAAATAGGAATATAATTTGAAAACAAGAGATTTTGGAAGTTTATATTTACTCTCGAAATATGTGGGGGAATCAATATTAAGCAGCATGCACCTTTAAACAAGAGTCATTTTGTCACGTAGTGGTCCATAGAAGTAGCCCCTAAAGGAGGACTAGTTGTGTGGCATTGACTGATTTCTTTTTACTTAGCATTAATAATAGGACTGGCAATGGGCTGGGCCCAAACCTATCTGAGCTCAGCCTAAGTACTTAGAGGGCTGGGCCTTAGCCCTGCCCTGGTCCAGACCGGGGGAAGGGGCTTGGCCAGCAAAAAAAATTTAAAAATAAAAAAAAATATTGGGTCATGCAAGGCCGGTCTAGGATGGCCCTGTCATGGCCTAGCTGCAGCTGGCCCTCGAGCAATAGTAGCACAATCGTAGTGCGGCGCTCAACCCACATTTTTGTAGCTTAGGCTCTACCTTTTCAAGGCCGGGCCTCCTGACTATTGCTAGCCTTATCTTAACATAACATAAGCTTCGTTCCTCAGTAGAAATTCAGAATTAGCACGCCAATATGCATTGGGTGTGATTTGCATAAGGTTGCAATATTAAACAATCAAATTAAGAAGCGCGTCTAAATTTTATCATAAATATAAATTCTTTTTTACAAATGTTCTTTACTTTATTAATCAAATATACTCAAAAGAAATTACATCAGAAGAAATAACTAAAGCGGACAAGAGGCCCATCCCTTAGCAAGAGAGTCACCCAAGGAATTCGCCTCACGTTAGACATGACAAAACGAAAACGAGAGTGAAGCCACCAAGTCCATAATCTGCAACCAACAAGACTTCAGATTCCATCAAGTATGCTGCTCTTTACACCATTTAATTACATGCAAAGAGTCCCCTTCAATAATGCAATTACTACCAAGGTTTCTAGAGATAAAATTTTTTATCCGTTGCATCGATGCCAATAACTCCGATTGGTTAGCCATGGCTAAACCAATAGGGCCAGCACAAGAGACGATGAATTCTCCAAAATAGTCACACAACACACCCCAATGCCTGCTAAATCTAGATTACCTAAAGAGCTCCGGTCAAAATTTAGCTTAAAACCTCCACTCTCTGATGCCACCCAACTACACCTGGGTCTCTTCTTAACTCTACCCATCAAAAACATATTTGGCAAATTTAATAGAACATCAGTTGTGAAATCCCCTAACCCTCCTTAGTAACCGAGAATCATGACCAATCGACAATTTGACATTACTGAGCAATCTATCAAAAGATATACTCTGTCCCTCAAAAGTTCGCCTATTTCTTTCTTTCCAAAGTTCTGATAGCGTTGTCACTCTCACTATTTGCCAAATCAAAATACCTATGTAAGGTAACTGATTAAAGACTAACTGTGACACTACACCCAACACAGAATGGAGCAGTGAGGAATGAACACTAAGTAAACCAAATCACCAATACCAAATTCTAGAGGCAACACGACAGTGGATGAAGAGATGATCTTTAGTTTCCTCATCCGCTTTGTACATCAAACAAATGTTAAGTAAAACTTTACCCATTTAATCAAATTATCCACCGTCAAAGTTTTATTTTGGTTAAAACATTTACACCTTATGGGGGCTGCAGTAGGTAAAGACCATATCTATCTATCGTGGAAAAAGAGCCTATAACAAGACTTAATCGAAAAAATCCCATCGCATTCGATTTCCCAAATCACTTCATCCATAGCCTATTGGGAAATATAAACCGAATCCAAGATACCTATTAAATCTTTCTATTGAAGATAAATACCTTCATTCAGCCTATTATACGGGAAATTAATACTCCAAGCAGCATGATTACTACATACCTCAACCATACCAGAAACCTTAACAATAAGTTGCGAAACCTTAGCAAAAAGTTCCGGATAAGTAAGCTTCAGAGGGGCATCACCTATCCACTTATGATGCCAGAAGGATATGTTGTCACCACAACTAACATTCTAATAAAAGCAACTCACAAAAATCAGTCAACACTTGTAAATGGACTTCCACAGAGAAGACATCTTGCTAATACTACCCCCTCCTAATCACATACCTTGCCTATCCAGCCCATATTTGGAGGATAAGACCTGAAACCAAAGCTGATCTGCATACTGAAGACTTCTCTACCACTATTTACAAGGCAATGCCTCATTCATATATTTTAACTTTCTAATGCCAAGACCACCTTCACACTTAAGGGTACAAACACGATTTCACCTAAGTAAATGATACTTATGTTCGTCCCCAAAAGTCCCCCATAGAAACTTACATATGATTATGATAATCTATTTTTATCATATATATAATTTTGATGTTCAAAATTCTTTGAATAACTTGAGCATCTATTTTTATCTCTAATAATATAAATTTAGACTCCAACAATGGGTCAAATCAAGTAGATCTATAAACACATGGAAATCTTAAAAATAAACAGTCCAAATAATGTGTTACAAGATATACTATCTTTGAGAGTCAGGATCGTTTTTTCTTTTCGTATTCAAACATCTCGATGTTGAGCTAATCGATTAGAGGAATTTCAAGCATCAAAACAACCTTTTATGATGGATTTTTTACCTTTATTCTACATTTTAAAGTTGCATCCTTATATATACTTTTTCTTTTTGAATTTAGGTGCAACGTCTCAATTTATATTTAGGTGCATGCATGTCCTTTCACGACATTGTAAGCCTCTCATCTCTCTATGCAAGGGTTATTGTAACCCTAGAATCCATGAGTCTCCTAGTTTTACAAAAATTTGGGCCACATGACAAAGTAAGTTCGATCTGATTGGGGCCAAATTTCGCATGAACTTCGGTGGAATTTTTTGATTAGTTATTCTTTGGAATTTTGTAAATATTGGATTTTCTAAATCAGTTCAAAATTGACGAGGTCAATTTTTGCAAAAGGAAAAGTATGTAAAGAGATCCCTTACTCTTTTTATTCTTTTGGGTGAATAAGAAACTCTCTACTTTAAGTACAATGAGATCAAAATCATTATTGTCTATTGGATTTTAAATCCGGTGATTGTCAGTATCTTATTGATTAGACTTAGGGTTCAAAATTTTTTTTTTTTCAAACTTTGCCACACACCGCAAGTCATCTAATTGCATATCTAAGGGTTAAAAATAATTATGACCTATTTGTACCAAAGATTAATGATATCTTAAAAAACTAGGACCTCCTGCATCTTAATGGGGCAGATTCAGCCTGTGATTTTTTTAGTTGTCCACCCACTTATTTTATTGGGCTAAATTAGGTGGTGACAAGGCAGACATATGGTGGTGATTGATTTGGCCAGCCACACTGTTGGGTGGCGTATCAAAAGTGTGAGTGGTCTAGGTCCTTATTGGCTCTATCAATTAGGAATACTTTCTTTGATTTAAAGAGTCGAGAGATGATAATCTCTCGCGGGAGCATATAAAATGCTACTGGAATGGAATATTTTAGGAATCCAAATGTTGAGATGCAACCTCCTCAAACAAGCGAATTAAAATAAGTAAATTTTTGTACATGTTATGTTTGTGCCGCTTAAAGAATAGCATCCTAAGTAGGGGTGGCAACGGGTTGGGTATAGGTCAGGTCCAGTTGGATTCGAATTCGGACCGGTCGGGTCTTGGATCTAGTTAGATCTATTGCCATCCTATGACTATGGGTGTTTTTTTTTTTGCCCATTTCTTACCATCATATACCTTGTTAGTATGAAAATTTTTTTGCCAATAATACTGTAAATGTTATTAATATTGTGACTATAAATATTTGGTGCGCGTTTAAAGACACATGATTGCCATCATATACCCTACGACTATGGGTATGGGTTGGGTACGATAGACCCGGACCGGACCCGAATAGTATTCGAATTCAAAATTTAAACATGTACCCGGACCCGAGGTCAGGTATACCTATTGGGTCCCGGGTCTAGTCCGGTCCATTGCCACCCCTAATCCTAGGCTTGAAGAACCATCCAAATTCAAATAGACAAATTTAAGTGTTTATGAAATCAAAATATAATTACTCTTCTTCAAAATCATCCGTTTGGTGATTCTAAAGTAGATCCCAACATTTTAAAGGGCGAAAATCAATTATTTTGCTAGAGGTATTAGGTGCACAGTGCGCTCCCACGCGAGCATGCCATACACCCTCTTTAAATATACGTTTTGCTTACGCAAGGTAATGAGTCTTAGTTAATTATTTTGTTTTAACCTTAGGATATGCTTTTTTGCCCTGGGACGCCATCTTTAAAATACTCAAGTTATGTTAAAAAAATAAAATAAAATAAATAAATCTACATGGGTTTAGAGCACTAGAAATTGCTGGATTCTTCGCCATAATGATGGTCCGGCGGCGTGAAGCGCAGGTCCTCTCTCTTATTGGTAAAATTATCCAATGTTATTTTATTGGACGCATTTTCTAGAAGGCTTAGGCTCTCAGAAAATACTGTAAAGCCTTATATCAAATCTTCCTCCAAAAAGCACTTTCGGTATTAAAAATCTGCATGATGGCTTCAAATCAATTAACTCCAAAATTTGAAGCTAAAAAAGGTATAGATTTTGTAGATAAAGTGAACTTTTATTAGGGTGAAATGGATAGTTTAGATAATGTGTAACAATATGCATTATTTTTAGGGTTTAAAAATTTCTTTTTTTTTTTTTACAATCATAAGAGTTAAGGCCGAGATGATCAATTCAAAGGTTTTTCCACTCTAGAACTATAATTTGAGCTGAGACATTGTTTATTTTGATAGGACAAGAGGATTAGTAGAATAAATTTGGTTAATTGAAAGCGTTTTAATTGAAGGCTAGGCCACTAAGTTGGTTTTGTATAGGCTCCAAGTTTTAATCAAACTCTAATTATTGTAGGGTTGAGATTATGAGGAGAATTATCTTCTTCCCGGCGTGGAATGTCCTTCAACCATGTAAAATATTTTGTAAGAATGTTTTCTCATGGACGTAGAAAGGGCAAAAACATATAAAAAGGACACGGTTTCTTTGAAGGAAATTGTTTTATGACCGCTAGACCGCATTTCGACAATATCATGTCCAGAAGTATAAATAAGATGGATGCAAATAGGTGGTCAATCTAAAAACAAGTGTAATTAAGGGTTCAAATATTTTTTTAATATAATTATTATTTTAGTTTTCAATTTTTTTTTTCTTATCTTTATGTTAAAGATTATATATTCTCTAAAAATTAAGATCAAATTATATTTTAAGAATATATTTATTGTCAAGCCCGTATTTCTACAATATGCGGGCGCTGGCCGCATAGAAACCGTGTCCTTCACATGTAGAAATGCGGGCTCCTTAATAATTTATTTTTAATATAGAATTTGATATCAATTTTAACAAAATATATAATTTTTAACATAGAGATTATTAAACTGTAAAAATAAATAAATTTGAACAACTAAAAATGATCTTTTTTGGAGAAAATATTTGAACCGATGATTTTACTTTTTCTTCCGAGAACTTTTACTTATAGGACCCAATTTTGGTGGACGGTGTAGATCTCCGGGGCCACATACTAGGTGTGAGCTTGGATGCACCAAACAGTTTTTCAAAAAAGAAAATAGAGTAAAATGATTGGGCTAATCAAAATCTACAACAAGGTGTGAGCTTGGATGCACCAAACAGTTTTTCAAAAAAGAAAATAGAGTAAAATGATTGGGCTAATCAAAATCTACAACATGTACATATCATGATATATGTAATACATGTAGCATTGAATGCTTAAATTAACCTTAAATGTCTATTTTGAACAGGCGATTGGAGTGATCATATGCCTCTGCTCAAGTGGACATGGATGGACTGGCTAGAGTAATGGCTTAGATATATGGGTGCAGTTAGTATGCAGATGCGTCCATAGCTGTAGAAGTAAGGTGTACCTTCAAAGTTTTCATGGTATATAATTTTGATATAAAAATGTTCTTAGGATTATCTCAAAATCTATTTTTATATCTAATTATAAAATTTAAGATTTAAAAAATAGTTAAAATCAAGTAGATCTATAAACATATGAAAATCTTGAAAATGGACGGTGTATATAATATGTTGTAAAATGCACTATTTTTGAGACTTAAAATGTTTTTATTTTCATGGTCATATATCTCGATGTCGAGATGATCAATCAAAGGGTTTTTCAACATTAAAACCACCTTTTCCGATGGATTTTTAAGGTGCATCCGTAGTTCTACATTATAAGATTGTATCCTTATATAAATTTTTCCTTATATATATATATATGGGCAAGATTTTTAAGGAAAATTTTTTATACTTCCTCTACAACATAGAAGATATATACTTTCCCACCCATCCAACTATTGGATTTGATGAAAATCACCATACCCATATTTTCTTCTAAAAGATTAAGAGTATTATTATATAAAAAAAAAATGAACTTACGTGGGAAACAAGAAAATGATATTTTATAAAAGAGAGTCAATGATACCTATCCTTTTGAGGGTCACCCTTTTGGGGTTATGGGAAGTGATCTCCAAGAAAAAGAGAGACATGGCCTTCGAGATAGAGCTGGTATTCCCATGGGTTTTGGGTTGGTTAAATTTCATTGCTAGAGAGAGAAGTCATTTGGTTGCTCTCGAGGTTATCTTTACGGTGGTAATATTGTGGTCGGAAAGAATATATTGATCGACAGTGTTGTTCGGGACAACAAATTTAGAAGGGAAGAACAATGAGGGTTTTTTTTACTGATGTTTAACCCAAAACTGTAATCTTCATTGTGATGGTAGATTTCTACTTGTCGAGGCTATGGATATAGCCATACGTGGTGAACCATGTAAATCATGTGTTGTGGTGGTGTATTTTTTATGTTTGATTTATTTTTTGCACTCAGTTTATAGTTGTATTCATCTACTTCGCATTTAGCTAATCATGTACACAATCTTGGGTTGGATCCAGGTATTTGGGATTCCCGTGGGGTTCTCCAGAACCCAACACTAAAAAATTTTTAGAGAGAGATGAACTCTTTTGAGAAAATAATTATGCCCCACACAATTCCTTATGGTGGTTATTTCATTTTATATATAATGATAATACAATGGTGTAGCATGCATTTTTCTATCTTGTTATATGTAATATACACTTTCCTATTTATGTTACATTTTAGAATGACAATATTTTGTTTCTATTACTTCCCCTCAAACTCTGCTGGGGAGGCATCTGAAGCCTGAGTTTGAAGCAAAGATCTCGAAAAACAACTCGTGGCAAAGGCTTGGTAAAGATATTAGCTACGTGATTGCAAGAAGAAACAAAACGAATGATAAGTAACCCAAGAGCAACCTTTTCACATACAAATGATAGTCTAAGTTAATGCGCTTTGTCCGTTCATGAAACATATGATTAACTGTCATGTAAAGAGCACTAATATTATCACACAAAAATGTTGGTGGATGAGGAAGATGCAACCCAATATCCAGAAGAATAAAAAAAAGCCATGTCAATCCTGCAGCAGTAGATACCATAGATCGGTATTCCGCTTCAGCACTATAACGAGCCACAATTAAATATTTATTAACACTCCAAGTTATGCAGTTGGAACCAATATAAGTGCAGAAACCAATGGTTGAACGATGAGTGGTTGGACATCCTGCCCAGTATGTATCAGAGAAAGCATATAACTCAAGGGAACTAACAGATAAAATTCGTATACCACATGACTATGTACCATTGAAATAACGAAAAATCTGCTTAACTGCTTGAGAATGTGCAATTGTAGGGGTATGCATAAATTGACAGACAATATTAACACTATGGGAAAGGTCTGGCCATGTTATAGTAATGTATTGAAGTTCACCAACAATGCTCCGATAAAGAGATGGATCAACAAATGGATCAAAATTCCTATGAATAGTATTTTTTATTGACATTGATGTTGAAACAGGTTTGACACCAAGCATCTGAGCACGATCAAGAAGATCCTAAGCATATTTGCTTTGTGAGAAAAAAATCTCAGCTGAAAAATGAGATACCTCTATAATAAGAAAGTAGTGAAGTGGTCTAAGATCTTTCATTGTAAATTCCCTTCTAAGTTGGAAAATAAATGATTTGAGAAGATATCATCAACATAAAGGAGAATGATAATAGTGCATTGAGTAATGTGAGAAATAAATAGAGATGAATTAGAGATGCTGCAATAAAACCTCAATGATAATAAATAGGCACTAAATCAATCAAACCATGCCTGAGGTGCTTGCTTGAGACCATATAAAGCACTTTTTAATTTATAGACATGATTTGGATATTTTGAGCTCACAAATCCAAGAGGGTGTTCCATAAATATATGTTCCTTAAGAAAGCCATGTAGGAAAGCATTTTTCACATTAAGTTATTTGATAGGCCAGTGGCGCACAGTAGCTATGGTAAGCACAATTCGATTACTAGCAGGCTTAATAACATGACTAAAAGTTTCAGAGAAATCAATTTCATCAACCTGATTGTATCATTTAGTAACTAGTCTGGCTTTAAGTCTCTTTAGACTTTCACCAGACTTTAATTTAGTCTTATAGACCCAACAACAACCAACAACATTCATACATGGAAGATGTAGAACTAGCTTCCAAATTGAATTAACAAATAAGGCTTCAATTTCTTCTTCTATCGCACGATGTTAGTCCGGATGGCCCAAGGCAAACTTAATATTTTAGGTTCAAAAGAGTAATTTCAAAAGTAGTACTTGATATTGCTCTCAAGGATGGGAGAATTCGAGGTCTTCGAGTACCATATTGAGATCTTGTGACAATGTGATGATGAGGATGCTCAGAGGCTGGTAAAAAGTTAGATTAGTTGGTGTCTTGAGTGGCAACATTTTCAACACCATGATTGTGTATTGTATCATCCTGGATATATTGGATTGATATTACAATGATAACATCTTCCTCTATAAAAGAAGTTGGAGAGCTATTATTGGTGATGGGCAAAGCAGGACTTGAAGGAGCAGATACATCAATGGCGATTTATGTGGAACTGATGAATCAGAAGAAGAACGAGGATGTATGTCAGGTTCATAACACTCTGACCATGCTGCATAAGTGGATAGCTCCTCCTAAACTTGAGCAATATCACACAAAGAATTGAAGTTAGCATAAGGATAAATATTTTCATCAAATACAATATGTCTAGATATATAGACTCGTCCTATGGGTGGATGTAGATATTTGTAGCCTTTATGCTAGAAACTATAGCCCAAGAATACACATGGAAGAGACCGGGGACTAAATTTGTTTGTAGTATAGTCTCGAAGATATGGAAAACACCGACAACTAAATACTTGGAGTGAGGAGTAGATTGGTTAGTGTCCAAACAATAATAAATATAGTAAATCCATTTTTAAACTAGTAGAGGAATTTCCGTTGATAACAAATACTGCAGTACGAAAGGTTTCAACCCAAAAACTTTTAGGAATGTCTGCATGAAACATCATGGTAACGCCCAATTCTACGATGTTATCCCAGACATGATAATTGTCGCATGATACAATTGCCATTAAGATGACCAATAAATTCTTTCTTGGCAAATTCACCACCTCCATCACATTGGAAAACTCAATTTTTTTTATTGAACCTCCTGTCAACCATACGATGAAATTTTATAAATGCAACAAAAAATTCATATTTCCATTTCAAATGATAAATCTAAGTAAAACGAGTGTAATCATCAATAAATACCATACAAAATCAATAACTCTAATTATATAAAATTGGAGTAGGGGCCCATAAGTTTAAATGAATATTAAAAAGAGGTTCAACAGAGGTTTATCAACACCACTAAAAAGAAGCTTCCAAACTAGCAGAAAAAAAATAAGATTTATTCCAGTCATCAATATTAATCAATTGTGTAGATTCTAAGTATCGAACAACTTTATTTTGAGGATATCCAAGACATTGATGCCGCATATCTTCTGATGTTCTTTTATTTCGATTAGAGAATCAAGCTAGTTTCACTTTTTCAAGTGTATATAATCCTCCTTTTTTGCTCCTGTTGGTCAGAGTTCTCCCTATGCGCTTTTCCTTAATCAGAAAGTGATGCAGTATAAAATTATCGATGAATACCACCCTGGTAAATTAACTGCACTTTAAGAGAAAAATAAAAATCGTGAAGGAAATCACAAGAAGAAAGAACAAAATGCCCGGATATAAGTATTTCAGTACAGGACCATAAAAACAAGATAAGAAACAACACCCCCAAATAGCTCTCTCTATCTCTCTACGATCTCAAAGATCAAATTTGTTCACTAACAAAATTCCCCCTCAAGGAAAGGGTCATATGTTGATTTTCCAGGAAAGGGTTGAATATAAGCACGTCACGTATGCTTATATTTCTTTGTTATGCATCTCATTAGGGCACGTAATGACGCAGAGGAAAATCCAGTGGATACAAATTTTAATTTTAATTTTTTGTTAGTTTTATTTTTAGAAATTGGGTAGAGTTTTTATTTTTAGAAATTAGGTAAATCCCCGTGCAAAAGATTAGCTTGCTAAATACAACATGACCTTGTATCCCAACTCCTAAAAAAAGTACTCATCCTATTTATTATAAAAAAGACTGTATCAACTCAACTACAAAAACCCCATTTTTAATAATTAACCCTAATAAAAATAAATAAAAACACTACCAAATTTTTAAAAATAAGATTAGAATTTGTAGCTACCAGATTTTCATCTGCGTCAGAAAGCCATTTGATGAGAAAATACAAGGAAAATGTGTTGTAAATTGACTAACAGATAACAAGTTATTTTTTATTTCAGACACTAAAAGAGTATTAGAAACATTAACTTTTTTAGATCCAATAGCAATATTTGCATCACCAATATGTGAAATAGTTAATTGTTCACCATTCCCAACTAACCAACCATACTTGTATCTGTGCCTCTAAAGGGAAGAAGATTTTGCAACTTACTTGGATTTCCTGTCATATGAATGGAAGCACCTATATCCGGGAACCATTTTGAGTCTTGTGAATCAGCTATAGTCATTATAGTAAGGGCCTGAGGAATATCTTCTGTTTGGTACATATGGCTGAATCGATACCAACACTTCAATGCAGTATATCCAAGTTTCTAAAAAATTTGACATTTTTCCCAAGGTGTCTGAGCAAACTGTTGTATCTGGGAATCTTGTTGGAACCTTTGATCCATGTTGTTGCATAGGAAGTGTACCACCACTTTCCTAATTTTTTTGGGTCGCCCCACGACCTACATTACTGATCTGGCTAGTTTGAACAAAACCACGTTATTGAGATTTGAAAAACTGTTGACCACCAAAGTTGTTTATCCCTCTACCTCTGTAATTTTGGCTACTTCTGTTGGGTCCAAAGAATTTTTGTTGTCCAATAAATACCATATTTTGATTTGGATATGAGCAGTGATTTAAAAAATGGATTGGTGCCCGTGATTGGGCACTTCAAAAACGATCCGGATCGGTGAATCGGTGATCTGGATCGGGAATTGGTCGACTCGGTTGGATTAAGCTCTAAAAAAATCCAAAAAAATTATTAAAATTAATTATAAATGTTGTCTTTTAGGAATCCAATAAGAAATGATGGTACTCCATTGTTAACTTTCATTTTTTTCATCAATTTATGAATATTGATATGATTTTTCTCTGTATAAACTTATGCTAACCATTAAATTTACATCACACATAAGAAAAATCATATAATTATCAAAGATAACATATATAATCATACATGGACTACTATAAAGAGTAGATTTAATCGATAAAAATGACCATCAAAATCTCAAATTGGTGGAAAGCCCTAATCCCCTAAAAGTACCCAAATTATGACAAACTAACTAACTATAATCCAAATTTATTACAACCTAACTAACTATAATGTTATATGCTGAAATTAAAATTGTTGGTTTAAATTTTATAATTATTTTATTATACAAATAATAACAAATGTAAAATATTTTGTAATACGATCTAATTTAAAATGTATTATTGAGAACTGTAAGAAAGATAATTAATTACATGATTTATAATGAAAAAAATTAATAAATAAAATAAAAATTTGGTTAGAAATTATTAGAATGCATACCAATTTTCGAAAGAACACTTTAATTTTTCAAAATTTTAATTTTTTAGATTTCTAGAATAAATTTAGTAAAAGATATTATTAATAGAAAGAGAGAGATTTCAAATGGCATAAATTTCTTTAAAAAAAAAAAAGTTTTGAGATTTATAGAATAAATTTAGCAAAAAAGATTGTTAATAGAAAGAGAGAGATTTCAAAAAACACATTTTTTTAAAAAAAAAATTTATTTTCTACATATTTTTTTATTGTCAACAAAATAAAATGAAATGTGTCCAAAGCGGAATCGAACTTGAGACATGAAGGCTCTACTAACAAAGTGATAACCACTCCACCACATCAACGCAAGTATAATAATTATCTACATTAATAGTACTTATCCAAATTTTATCGTAATTTAACACACCGTGGGAATTATCCCACATCCAACAGCGAGCTTTAGTTTCACTTCTATAAATTGCTTTGTAAGTTCATGAACGTTTTCGCACGTGTGCCCAAGGTTGCCGTCCATGCGCGGCTGGTGGGTGATGGTAGTCATCCACGTGTGAACTTATGGAAAATCGGTATTTTGCCACTTGTTA
Organism: Amborella trichopoda; assembly: GCF_000471905.2. Next base: position 2,651,798 of record NW_006498806.1, on the reverse strand, counting down.
ACTTGCTGTGACTTGCTATGTGACATCATACGGGCGACTTCGCTATGTAACATCATACAGGCGACTTTCACCTGTGTATGATATCATACAAGCGGTTCACTGTGCAGAACCGGCATGTTTCCCGGTTTTACACTGGAATCGGCATAGGGTAACCGATTCCCGTACCGACTAGGGTGAGTCCGTTGCGACTCACCGATTTTTAAATCACTGTATATGAGTATTCGTCAGAGTCATGGGGTTGATTTCTAATCTCATGGCTTTGAAGAAGAGGTATAATTTCAAAATATGAAGGAATCTTAAGCTTAAACATAGTTGTAGCAAAACTCTAATATTTTGGACCAAGTCCATTAAGTAACCAAAATACCTTATTTTCATATGGTACAGGTTTTCCAATACCTGTCAAATCATCACAAATATTGTTGAATTTATATATGTATTATGATAGGATTAAATTCCTTTTTTTGCAGAGTTTGAGTTGTTGGGTAAGTTAAAACTCCCTAACTTGAGAATGACCTACATAGGCATTATTTAGGCATTTCCAAACTTTTGCAGAAGTCTTGAGGCCAACAATAAGGTTAAGACTCTTTCTTGATAATGTCATGTGATCCAGGCTTTAAGAAGCTGATCGGACTTTAGCCATTATTTGTAGTTTGGGTTTTCTATTTCACTCTTACCATCAGAAGATGAACCCTTTTGATTTGGTATAAGACAATCACCATTAATGAATCCAAAAAATTCATGACTCTCAATTAGATAGAGCATTTGAGTTTCTCATAATAGATAATTATTTTGTGTTAATTTAATAGACACAAAATTTCCTAAATTAAGGATGGAGGGATAATGATACTTATTTGATGAAGATGAGCCGTCCATTAGGATAAGAGGTATTTGATGAGAGAGGGTATGAGAGAGTGAATTTAGGGTTTTTTTTGTGTGAGGAGAAATTGTGTATGTAAAAGAGAGTGATATAGGTTGTGCGTTGTGAAAGTATTGTTTCTATTGATCTACAAATTTGATTTACAGTGGTGAATTTATACATGAAAGTACAGTTAATGGTTTCTATAACTCTTTACACTCCCCCTCAAACTCGAGATGATTTGAGAGAAATTATGGAGAGTTTGGAAACAAACTGTGAGAAAGGATGCGAGCGATGAGACTTAGTGAAGAAATTGGCAAGTTGTGCCGCGGTATGCACATATGGTAAGGAAATTGTTATTAGCAAAGAATGAAATATGCTTAAAAAACACCAAATGTCAGCATACCCAAAGTCTTTTGGTCACAGGGTCATAACACCTATATCCTTTTTGATGATCACGGTAACCAATAAAGCAACATTTGATCGACTTTAGATACAACTTATCTCTCTTATTTGGGGGTAACAAAACAAAGCAAGTGCAGCCAAATACACGTAAGAGGGAATAATCGGGTGGCCGTGTAAACAATTTTTGAAAAGGTGTTTCACCAGATAAAATAGAGGATGGCATGATGTTGATGAGAAAGACTGAGGTACGAATAGCTTCCGTCCAAATTCTTTTGGGACAGATGCAGAAAAAGAAGGGACCTTGTGGTTTCCAAGATGTGACAATTTTTACATTCAACAACACCATTTTGTTCTGGTGTATATGGGCAAGTTTTGTGGTGTTGAATGTTGTGACTAGCTAAAAATTGTTGAAGCAACCCACTGAAATATTCCCCACTAGAATCTGAGCGCAGGGCTTTGATTTTAGTGGAAAACTGGATTTCTACATACAGATAAAACTGAGTGAATGTTTTAAAAAATTTAGTACAATTATTCATAAAGAAAACCCATGTATAACGAATATGGTCATCAATAAAGGTTACAAAATAGCGTGACCTTCCTTTAGATGGAATAGGTGCAGGACCCCACACATCAGTATGAACAAGATTGAGCATAAAAAGGGAAACATAAGTACTTCGAGAAAAAGGTAAAGCATAAGATTTAACGAATTTGCAAATTGCACAATGTTGGACATCAATAAAATTTGTATTTCTAATTGTACCAAGCACATTGCGAGAAAATAAAGATTGTAAAGGAGATGTGACCAGGGCGTTGATGCCACAGGGATGTGTCATCAACAATAGAAACAGTACACACAAAAGAGTTTGGCATATGCAAATAGTCCATATAGTACAAGTTATCAACTTTATGTCCAGTCCCAATCAATTGCCTTGACTGCCAATCCTGTATGTAGCAAAAAGATGGAGAAAAAACAATATTACAATTGGAACGGGTAACCTGACCAACGGACAATAAATTCATGGCAAAAGAAGGAACATGGTAAACATTAGAAACTCTTAATTTACTAGAAGGGTAAGTGGTAAGAGATATAAAGCCCATTTTTTATACTTTCATAGTGATTCCATCAGTAGTATAGATAATATCAGTAAAGGGGTTACAATCAACTAGGATGGACTCATTGGAGGTCATATGGTGAGAGGCTCTTGAGTCAATCAGCTAAGAGGTAGAAACAAAGTTACATAAAAAGGAGAGAGTTGGTTCAGATGCCAGATGTGTTTGGGAAAACATAGATTGTACTTATTCTAGTGTCAATGTCACATGAGGTAAAGCAAGAGTAGGACTGGGACCTTCAATTTGAGTTGGTGGGTTCTTGAGCAATGGTTGACTTGTATCAGCAACAGCAGCGAAGATGAGTTTTTTTTTGTTTGAGCAGTTATATTTGAGGTGTCCCAGTTCTTTACAATAGTGACATCTGACAGATTGCACGTTCTTGGGAGGAATATAATACGAATTGCGCTGATTTTATTTAAGCACATTTGACCTCTAAGATCGGGTTGCCACAAAAATTGTGTCTCCTTTAACACTTGAGTTAAGAGATTTGATCTTGGTTTATTCTACAATTAGCTCAGAAAGAGCTTGATGCAGAGTAAGGGGAGAGCTTCTGTGAACCAGACCATTTTTTACAGTCTCAAATTCTGGACAGAGTGCCATTAAAAATTCAATAATTTGAAATTCCTCCCGAGATTTGACAATTATTTTTGCGCTACGATCATGTTCAATTGCAGGTTTCATTAGTGCTAGAGCATCCCAATGTGTATCCATGTAGGAGTAAAAATCCTGAATTGACTGCTCTCCTTATCTGAAGGAACGAAGTTCCTGTACTAACTAGTACTTTCGTGCCCAGTTAGTATGATTATAAATTTCATAAAGAAACTTTCATGCTTCTCGAGCAGTTTTGAAAGTGCTTAGATTGATCCCTATATTACTTTTAGATGAGCCCATCAATCATGCTATAATTCGAGCATTATTAATGCCCCGTTCTTCTAGTTTTCTTGGCTCATTAAGCTTCTCCTAGGTCCCATCTATGTATCTAAAGAAGCCTTTTCCATGAATGACATTGCTCATAAATGAGGCCCAAAAGGTGTAATTGATGCCATTAAGTTTGATGGGTACAAGTAAGAAGGACTCTAATTTTTCCATTGGAAGGGAAAAGAATAAGGAGAGACAAATAGCGGGAGAGATGCCAAGTTGTGGGTAAATAGCTCAGGTGTTATAATGAAATAATATGGTATCTCAAGCTTACAAAAAAAGGAAAACTTCTTGGACAGGGAATTGAGAGAGAGAGAGAGAGAAAATTGGGAGGTCTGAGACCGATTGAGAGAAAAATAGAGATTTGTAACAAGAGAGAAGGTTAGAGGCTAGAGGGAAATCACCCCAAAAACCCAAGACCCAAAAACCCGGTAACCCCTGATTGCTCAAAAACAGCCCTAGGAGAGGGAAATGGAGAACCCAATAAATTGAAGGCCTACCTATCGAACAAAACAACTTCAAATCCTAAATAAAAAATTAGAAAAACAAAACCCCAAGAGGAAGAAAGAGAGAGGAAAACTGTTTGTCTGTTGTTTGTGAATGGTTGTACAAAACCAAGCTACCATTAACTGCTGTGTCAATCTTCTGCAACAAAGGGCCATGTGAAGATGGCAGGGGGGATGGCCATATTTATATCCACAAGCAAATCTCTATGCGCACAAATCAAAGGCCTCCACCTTTCTTTCTCTCTCTAAAAAAAAACTGTGTACTTTGAAGGAGATGCAATGAATGTACTTTGAAGGAGATGAAATGAACGTGAGGGAGGTATATGCACAGCCGATCGCGCGAGAGAAGCCAAGCCGCCCGATCAAGTGCCTTCAAGGGCTTGGATCGAAACAGAGAGGCAAGGCGGAAGATGGACTTATCGGTGAATGGATCTTCAAGAAGAAGGCCGTGAAGTGGTTTCAAAGACTTTCCAGAGGAAGAGAGTACGAGTGAGATGAGAGACAGAGAAACTGATTTCCTACGAAGGAAACAGAGAGGGACAATACCAAGAGAGAGGGACACTGATTTCCTATGAAGGAAACAGAGAGGGACAATACCAAGAGACAGTACCAAGGAAAGCAGATTGGCAGAGAGAGGGAGAGACAGTTCTGAGAGAGAAACAGAGAAGGCACCAAATAGCAGAAGGGCATCCCTCCGAGAGAGAGAGAGAGAGAGAGAGAGAGCAGGCTC
>NW_006498806.1:2636661-2646742 GCF_000471905.2 Amborella trichopoda | reverse complement strand
TCCGACGAGAGAGAGAGAGAGAGAGAGAGAGCAGGCTTCAACAGCACCAGCAGATAAAGAAGAAATAGAGTAAAGTTTCTTTCTCTAACCTGGCTCTGATAAAAGTATTGTTTCTATTAATCTACAGACTTGATTTATAGTGGTGAATTTATACATGAAAGTACAGTTAATGGTTTCTATAACTGTTCACGTGAAGGTTAAATTGGGCTAGGAGTAAGAAAGATTTGATGATATGGTGACGAGTGATCAGAAAAATTGTTGGACGTTAAATGCAAGGTTATAGGGTTTTAGCAAAAAAAAATTAGAACTAAAGATTTAAAACAAGACTAACTTTGCTGGAGAGAGAGGGTAGAGTGAGAAAGAGGTGATAGGCTTTGCAAGGAGTTTTGTTAAGAGATTGAAAGTTTAATAAACAAGACTTACTTTCTATGTCTTTTTTGATAACAATGAATACATGTGAAGGGTATTATGATGGAGCGTGAGGAAGGTTTAAGGAAAGACGGAGTTTAAGAAGATGTTAGGTAGAGATGATAAAGACGGACGGCTGAAAAAATAAAGACTTTGCGTGCCTATCTCATATGCAATGGTGATAAAGAAGATGCTAGGTAGAGACGATAAATACTCAAGATTGAAAATACTCAAGACGAAAGGTTGAAAACAGAGAGAGACTTACTTTGGGAGAGGAACGGCCTCAAGGTGGAAGGTTGGGTGGATTGATATTGCTTTGATACCATAAAAAAATTTTAGAGAGAGAGGAACTCTTTTGAGAAAATAATTATGCCCCACACAATTCCTTATGGTGGTTCTATCATTGTATATATATAATGATAATGTAATGGTGTAATATGCAATTTCTTAATTTGTTACATTTAATATACACTTTCCTATTTGTGTTACATTCTACAATGTCAATATTTTGTTTCTATTATACACCAACCATCCAATTTAGATTATGTGAGCCCTTGGCAGTTAGAAAGCTTGCTTTTGGAGAAATTCCTCTCAAGTGGGTGTTATACATCATTTTTGACGTATTTGTATTTCCGAATCGCATAAGGAGAGAGCCAATGACAATATGGTCTTGCTGGTACCCAAGATACCACCAGACCATGAGAATATTGTAAAACAAGCATAAAAATGAGCAACATTGGAAAGAACACTGGAATGGCTTCAGAAAGTATGGAAAGGTAGTTTGGGATGCCTGAAGGATGCTCATAAAATTTCATTACCTTCCGATGAGATTTGACATGATCAATGCGAAGGTCAATTCTCAAATCCAGCTCCTATCGTGCTGAAAGGAGACATTGTAACTACAACCATATTTTCTAGGGTTCAAATAATATTAGACTACTGCCATCAGATCCAGAGCACCGAAAAACCCTTAGGGACCAAATTTGGGCTCAATCAGACCCTCCAAGACTATTTTAAGCCCAAATTACCACAAACAAGTAGGTTTCATACTCTTGCGGTGCGGCCTCAGTGAATCAGTTGCCATATTTGAAAAATTGTGTTCTTACCCCTCAGGACGATTTTCAAGTGCTCATAGCTTGCTCTTTTGTAGTCGGAACAAGCTCAAAATCGGTCACGAGCTAGACCTCAACGGCCCGGTCATTTTGACATATGGCACGGGTCATGACTTGGTCTAAGACGAGAGAACTTTTAGAAAGAAGGCGGGCCCAAAAACATGAAAATTAGAATATTTGAAAGATGATATCTCGTACTTCGAGAGGATATAACCTGAGATCCGAGCATCGGATCGATGCAAATATGGGTCCGTTGCGACCACATTGAGAAGAGGTATAGTTTGGTAGAATATTTGCATTCAACTAAAGGCCGGATATCACAAATTTGAAGGTTGAAAATGACAAGAATTTTTCGATCGTCGGAGTCCCATTTTTCGGTGACTTCCCAGATTTGAAATGTACTCAAATGAATATCAAATAAGATAAAACTTAGTGCAGAATGATCATGATAATGTCCTCTTCAAATCAAGATAAAAGAGATGACTTGGAACACCATGGATCGCACTACATTTGCGATCAAGAGCAATGGACTTGGTCGGATTGTCATCCTTCGGGAAAACTTCATTTCAATGCTATCAAAGGACATCAAAATATTCAGAATTGATCAAGTATCAATTCTACGACAATGGATCATCCCAGCCACTGCCACAAGAGTCTAAAAAATATCTTAAAGTCTAGCAGTGCTGAGAGGCCCCTCAAACAAGGATGGTTTCGTTATTAGCCCAAAAGATTTAAGGGGTATTTTGGTCATTTTGTCTGAAATTGAGATTTTATTTTAATTCATTTAATATGTAATTTTTAGCAATTTACCTTAGTTTTGAGTGTTCCACTCATGTTCAAGGGTTGCTCTATATACATAGGTCAATTGTAAAGAGGTTGGATTACTCATTAATGAAATTAAGGCATTAGCTTGCGTTTGCTCGGTTTTGTTTCTAATTCCTAGTTCCAGTGAAGAGGAGAGAGAAAACTTTGGAGAGAGAAACCTTTTGGAGAGAGAAATTACTCTTAGCCCAAGCATCTTAGCCTACCCCATGGTCTACACGCGTCAATTGTGACTCGAAGCAGACCTGCGGTCCCGTCTTTCTCTCTGCTCCTTTCTCGTTTTCATTGCGTGATAAGTTTCGAAGCCGCAGCACCTACGACCCAGTCTCTCTTTCAATGCCTCTCTCTCTCTCTCTTTCTCTCTCTCTCTCTCTCTCTCTCTCTCTCTCTCTCTCTTTGCCTCGCGTAGTAATTTGAAATCGCAACAGACCTGCAGTCCTGTCTTTCTCTTTGCCCTTTTCTCGTTTTCATTACGTGATAAGTTTCGGAGTCGCAACACCTGCGACCCATCTCCATCTCTCTTAGCGCCTCTCTCCCTCTCTTTGCCTCGCGTTGTAATTCCGAATCGCAACAGACCTACGGTCCCATCTTTCTCTCTATGTCTCTTTCATTTTTTTCGTGTGATAAGTTTCGGAGCCACAGCACCTGCGACCCCATCTCTTTTTTAGCACTTCTCTCTCTCTCTCTCTCTCTTTGCCTCGTGTAGTAATTTGGAACTGCGGCATACCTGTGGTCCCGTCTCTCTCTCCCTACGCTTTTCTTGGTCTCATCGCGTGACAAGCTTCGGAGTAGCAATACCTGTGATGTCGTCTCTCTCTCGTAGCGCCTTTCTCTCTTCATACCGATATTCATCACTCGCTCAATTTGATACCTCCCAGAGTAGCCTCAAGAGTCTAAAACACTCAGATCACTGCTCTAACTTTCTCTCCGTATAGTGGAGTCGAGTCGCAAGAGATACACACGCTCTTGCCCTCACTCACTCCGGTGGAGTCATCCTGAGTAGGTAGTCGAGAGATTTTGGACTTTCTAGCCGCTTTGATTGTGAAAGTTTTGTGGCGTTTGCGTGAATAGAGGTACTCTATCATCCCTCTCATTTTATCCTTCATTTTTTCCAGCCAATCCTTGTTCGAGTGAACCGTTACGGAAGGGTATTTTTAGTGCACATTGCAAGTCATGGAGTGACAAGAACGAGATGACGCATTAAAGTTTGAGGAGAATTCGTGTCCAAACCGTGCTGGCAGGCAGCCGAAGGGCTTCATGATTGTTCTGAGAGGGCAATTTCCCGAGTGTATCGCCAAACCTACAAACGATGAGGTAAGCGTCCAAAACACATCCTCATCGAAAAATCTCTCTTATTGTTGGTTCTTTTCTGCATAAAGAAGAGTGCACCTATATATGCTTACAACACTTTCTGCATGCGCACCCCTAGCGGTTGTTTGAGAGAGGGTTTTCTCTCACCAAGAAAACCAGGCCTCGACCACTGGAAACATAATATACATTCTCAAAGATGAAAACCATTGTTTCACTCTTTTACTAGTGAAGAACTTATGATGAGGATTGACTTTGTTTAACTAATAAGTTTATACTGTTGGGTTTATGTCGCCTTTGAAGGCCCTATGAGAGATTGTATGAGCATTGTATATAATGAATCATAAACTCAGTGGGAGTGTGGTCCTCTTGTGGACCATACTAAGAAAGTACAATTTGTTGATACTCGGATTAGGCTTGACGTGTCAGGCCAGCCGAGATGGAAAATCCAAGGTACCTGCGCATAGAGATGAAATCGATGAAGGTTTAGTGGGTTAGCCCTTGATGATGTCGAAGTATGCCCAGATGAGAGCCGAGGGACTGTGTGACCCTTGTGTGTGATGAATAGTCTATAGAGACAGGACTAAAACCTCATCGTTGTAAGATCACATCAGCACGTACATAGATAGTCGTACTAAGATAGTAATCCATCATTGAGGGTGAAACGTGTACATATGCGAGAGATTACCCCTATACATCATAGAGTCATGATTGCATCATGGTCTGGTGGATCATGGATTGTATCTAGGGGAGAACCTGAAATACACAGACTGAAATTACGTCCCCTAGCTTATTGATTAACTTTAGTGGTCCAATCATGAGTCCCTGTAGTGGATTGTAGGTTATGGGAACTGTTTGATCAGTTTGAAAAAGCTAGTGTGGATCGTAGTCCACAGTTGAAGGTGGAATGCTCATATACATTGATTAAATCCTAAACCTATTCGGATATGATTCCCATCAAATTTAATTTAATTTAATTTATGTTATTTGATTTTTAAAATGTTTATTTGAATTTTTATAAATCTTCTAATATTTTAATTTTGTCATTTGGATTTATAAATCAAGAAAAATTCATTTCTAAAGTTTAAATAGACTAAGAGGTTTGAAAAATATAAAAATCAATTTTTATTGTTTTTAAAATATGTAGGACCCTCCATAATTATTGGAGAACCCTTTAAATCACAGGAGACAATTGGATGGGGCCTATGAGTGGCCACCATAGGGTGGCACACCCCACCCATAGGGGATTGCTTTTTCTTCCTATATATTGTAAGAGGCATCTCATGCTAGTTGGCTTTTCTTTTGTGGTGAGAAGCCTACTTGCAATAAAGTAATGAAATATGTGGTTTTAGAAAATCTTGAGAATCAAGAAGGTTTGATTGAGAAATAAGGAATGGATATTTACTATTAGAGAAAATAAAGAAATATTTTCTTAATTAACTGATTTGATGGGAATATGTTTAGAAAAGGGAGGATAAGGTTCTAGCACATTCCTTAACATCTTGATGGTAGATCTAGGAAATAGATGACTCACATATTTCACTCCACTAGCCTCTTTAGATTGACGGTCAATATTTGACCTTAATGCATAAAAAATCTATAAAAGGTATCATTTTCCTCCCTTGTCTCTACACCTCCTACTTACTCTATCTTCTCTCTCTAAAATAGAATCTCTCTCTCTAGCCTCTCTAAGGGGCACACTCTACATAGGTTACTCACTCACTCTCTCCCTCTCTCTCTCTCTAAGAAACCTAAGGGGCCATATCTCTCACTCACAAACGATCCTAAAGGGGGCACACCCAAGCTAGGCTAGGTTAAGCTTGAATCTCTCTCATGGGTTCTAAATGAAGCTAGGTTTTCGTTATATGATTTTGTGGGCAGTAAAGGGATCATCCCTAGCTAGCAGTTTTCTCCCTTTTTTTTTGATTCCTATCTCTAATAAGAATCAAGCTAAGGGGTTTGAATTAAGCTTAAGCATTGAGGCTATAGGTGGGTGATTTTAGATCGAGATCCATGTGTATTGATTGGGTTTTGCTATAAGAAGGAGAAATCAAAGACCAATCAAATATCCCGAGTACTATTGGAAGGACGAGACTTGATGTGGGGTATACTAATCCCGGTTGAGATAATCTCCGACATCTCTTTTATTTATTCTATATTTATTTAATGTGCCTTTTATTTCCAAGCCTAGGTTTTCTTTTCTTTGTTAATGAAAAATGTAGTTTTAAATGGCTTCAAGTTCTTGAGATCCTATTATATTATTTTATTTTATTTGAAATTATTATATTGTAAAAAGACTACGGGGAAGTGATCTAGACTGAAGAAAAGAAAAAAAATTGAAAAAGAAAACAAAATTTATTATATACTCCCACTGGATCACATGTGTCCTTCTTTCATAAACAAGATGGCATTAGCCTCTAAACCTATTGGTTAGGGTGAACAACGTAGAATTTATTCTATTCTCCTCATAATTGGGTTTGAATAATCTTAAATACAAACTCACTGTGTCCCAAGGAAATGATGTTTTAGTACTTTTTTTAGTTTTCATCTTCTGGTAAATAAACTGTACTTGGAATGAATACCATGTTGGACACTTATCCACTTACTTTGCACGAGTTGTTCTTCGAATTTAAAAACGTTATTTTTAAAAAATAATGATTAAGCCCTGTTTGAATGTTTCTGTACTCATATCCAAATATCTTTAATTGCCTCCAATTATAAAAATAGGCACTCATCAACTAACCTAATCAAATAAAACAATATCCATATCTTTTATAATAATGATAAAAGATATTTCCTTATTTTATTAGGTTTTCTTATTTCATCTAAAAGGGCGTTGTTTTTTTATAAGCAAGGTTCTATTACTTCATTTGCACCTTAAATAGTGGCTTGCCATGCGATCACCTAGCACAAGTATAAGACAATCTAATTCCCACTGCTGAAAAAGGGAATCCGTGTGCTGATACAAAATAAGATGTGTGGAAGCTTTGATTGTTGATAGAAGTGAAAGAAAGACCTACGTGATTTTTTGTTGGTAAAATATAATTTTATTTTTTATTTTTTATTTTTAATAATAATCACCTCTTATAATTTTAGCAACAAGATCACTCACAGATGGTCTTATTACAAACAATAGAAATTCCAAAAATGAATAACACATCAATAAAATAAATCTGAACTACTTGATGCCATTCATACAACCTAATATTGTGCTTGAGAATATAAAATAAAAAACAAGTAAATATAAGACAAAGATGCCGGAGATTACTTCAACCGGGCTTCTTACACCCCACACCGAGTCACCACATCTAATGGTACGGGATCTGTGGTCTAACTTCAATCTCGAACTGCGATAGCTGATTTCCGCCAAACTAGGTAACCACTCCTTCAATCTCTACTAAAACTTTAACCCCAAAAATTAACTTAGGTCTAAAGAGGAGATAGAGTACCACCTAAAATTTGGAGAGAGAAAATTAGAGAGAGAAAGATGGAGGAAAGAGAGTGAGGCGTGCCCCTCTAGTAGAGAGAGGTGAGAGAGAGAGAAGAGAGGTTGTGTGTAGAGATTGGGTAAGAGCACCCCAATTTATAGTGTATATTTAGGTTTAGGGTTTTTTAGGGTTTTCCCATAGTTTGCCTCTTTCATGAGATTGAATCTAGACCGTTGATCAAAGTGACTTGTGGGGTCATGAGATTGAATCTAGACCGTTGATCAAAGTGACTTGTAGGGTGAGAAATCTGGGTCATCCATTTCATAGATGGGCCATCAAAATTATGAAAGGTGCTTGAACCATTATCCCCCTTTCCTTAAACCATTTTTTTATCAATATATTTAAATAAAATAAATATCATGCATTCTATAAAATTGCATGATTCATGTCATATATTCCATAAGGATATGTCAAATATTATCAAATAAATAAATACTACCAAATATAAATAAGATAAGATCAATATTTAATATCTATTCAAATTGACCATATCTCTTTAAAACAACTTGCTATAAAATAAATAAAGTCATGGTCAATATTTTCTTTCCAAGATTTGACCACATGCCACAAATCAAGCTTACCTTATCTTAAAAACTTGAACATAAAGCAAACAAGAGAATCCAAAGAGGGTGTGGAGTGCCACCCTTTTGTAGCACATGTGGCCCCCACCCACATGCCACATGGTGGGCCTATGTGTACTTTGAGCCCCCATGGAATTTTTTATAAAAATATATTATTTTAAAATTGAATAAAATAATTTAAAATATATATTTGAATTTTTATAACTTTGTAAGAACAATAATTGTATGTCTATAAGTCTAAAAGCTCACAAATAAAATATTGAGAGATTCATAAAAATTCAAATAATAAAACTAAAATCATTTCAATAATAAAATGAGCACAATTAAATTAATATGATGAGAAAATGATCCATATGGTTTTAAGAATCTAATCTGCAATAATGAGGTACTCCACCTTCAACTGTGGACTTCAGACTACACAAGCTTTATCGAATAGACCCAATGTTTCCCATGACCCACAGTCCAAGCAGGGGCTCATTAGCAGGTCACCAAAGTTAGGTCGATGAATCAAAGGGTCGCAATCCCAGTCTGTGGATTACATGTCCTCCCCTCGAGTTGAGTCAAGGTCGCTACAACCTGATGCGACCACAGCTCTATGGTGCATAGGGGTATCTCTCGCACATGCATACGCTTCACCCAAAGGTGGATGTCTGGCTTTCCCGAAAGATCTATCAATATGCATGCCATGTGATGGAACATAGATGATGTTTTGGCCCCTGTTTCGGTAGGCCTACCATCACACAAGGGTCACACAATCCCTCAGCTCTCTCATCTAGGCATAAGCTCGGACCGCTTCAAGGGCTAATCTCAAACCCTCATCGGTTATTTCATTATGCCCAGGTACCTTGGGTTTTCCAACCATCTGGCCTAGATCGATAAGCACAGTCCGGTATAAGCAAACATCATTTGCTTAGTATACTTCTCGAGGGACCACACTTTCACGGAGTTTATGTTTCACTATAATAAAAGTATTTCAATGCACATTCATAAGGCCTTTAAAAGCCACATAAACCCAACAAGAAGCACACAAAAGAAAAGAAAACATCCCTCGCCTTCATCCTGGCCTCTTCCTTCCTCTTTACCTCGCTCTCTCTTTTTGATCTCATCTAGCCCAATATCGCTAACGCTTAAGATGGAGTGAACCTTTGGGGTTTGGTACCCCGTTGTTAGTTCTTTTGATTCATCTAGGGTTTCTGTAGAGGACTGGAAGATCCATGAATGAGGTCACTTTAGGTTAACGCTTAAGATGAGGCTCCTTCACTAGGAGCCGGAGGTTTGAGCTCATCTTTGAGGATCTAATATTCCTAATTTTGTGGCCAAGTACAATTTTTGGGTAGATGGCCTCAATTTTCTCACTTCTCCTTGTTCCTTCCTGGTCTTCTCTTGCATTTACTCCAGCCTTTTTCTGTTTTGGCTCCCTTCATGTTCTTTTCCCTCCTGGCCTTTTTCGCCCTATTGTTGGGTCGAGGTTGTAGTGTTGGCAACCACAGTTGAGCCGCCAAGCATGTACCGAGAGTCTTTTGGGTGCCAATAGACTGGTGTAGGTTGTTGATTTCCCCAACCCCGACTATGGAGAATGTTGAAGGGGAGGTGCTCAATGTAAGCTACTTGTTGGGAAGCTAGAATTGAGAAGTCATATTCAGAGAAGAAGAAGCTCTTGTGAGCTGTACTGGGTGGAGTATTTGGGTGCTTGGGTAGTGTTTGGTGTAGGATTGGTGATGTTGAAGGGATTATTGTCTTCCAGGAGTTAGGATAAGTCATATAGGGAGTGCTCCTCCTATTTCTTCGTCATGTACCATGGTGTCGTAGGAGCTTTTGCTCCACTATCTAATGAAATTTCTGTTAACATTAAAAAAAAAAAAAAGAACACAAGAAAAAAAAATCATTTTATTCAGATAACTTGGCCTCAATGGGCTCTTCACAACTCTCTGTTTTCTATGCATTTCTCTCACTAGAGCTTTATGACTCAATAAAATCTCTCTATTCCTCTCTCTCTAACTAGAATGATATTGTCTCTCTCACACTTACTCTATGTATCTTACCCTCTTGCTTGCATAATCCTCAGGTTTCCCCGATCTCTCGATACATCTTCTCATCTAATGACTAATGTACCTCATGTATATTTACAGAAGCCAAAGGGCATGACTTGCTTGACTTGCAAACTAGTCCCTACCTTCTGTGCTTTCCTATCATAAGAAATTTCTTAGCAAAGCTCAATACCTGGGACTTGACTCAAAGAAAAACTGATGCAATCTTGTTGGGATATATATATATATATATATATATATATATATATATATATATTATTTATTTATTTATTTTTATTTTTTTATTTTTNTTTGTATAATACTACTACTATAGT
>NW_006498806.1:2587506-2615549 GCF_000471905.2 Amborella trichopoda | reverse complement strand
AAAGATATGGAAGTTTTTCTTTCAAAATTTGATGGGACATTAAAAAAAATTAGCCAGGAACTCCTACCAGGAAACCAAAATCCCGCAATAAATGTGAAAAAATAATTATGATGAGAAAATGTTCTTCCAAAAAAAATCCATGGAGCCAAGAGCCCCTTCAACTTGCCCCATAACCAATGCAATCAAGGTTTGAATACTCGGTTCGCACTCACAATTTGGCCATTACCCGATCCAAGTAACTTGGGTGGGTCCGTTTGAGTCGACTCTCTAGTGCACAAGCATGAAAATGGCTGAAAAAAGGAAAAAAAATAAACATAAAAATCCCAAAATTCAAAAAAAACAGAGAAATGGGAAATGTATTCGGGGTTGGTGGGAGAGTCAAAGAATATGGATGGATCACGTACAAAACACACACCAATCACCTTGCATAAAGAAAAAGCTCTCTCTTATTCATTCCATCAAAAGAGAACTCACTACATTTCATCACCATCTGAACCTTATCCCAAATATTTAGGATCGGTTAGAAAAATCTTGCACCGTCATTCTGTTCTATCAAAGGCCATATCCTCAGTCAGACTACAAGTCAACATTACGAGGGTGATTTAATTCAAGTGGAAAGCTATAAAATGACAAGAAAAAGACCCTGCTATTCTAGGTTGACACTGCATATGACCAGACCATTTAAGTCTACTTTCCCTCATTTTTATCCTGACTAATCCTAAATCCCTCAAATATATTCATTTCAAATTCTTT
Organism: Amborella trichopoda; assembly: GCF_000471905.2. Next base: position 2,614,796 of record NW_006498806.1, on the reverse strand, counting down.
CTTATCTTGTCACGCATCCATCTCAACATCCTTATTTCAGTTCTATTCGTTTTATGGATAGGCTATTTCTTTACCCCACAACATTCTGTCCTATAAAGCATGACTGGTGTTACAACTATCCTACAAACTTCTCCTTTAGTTTCATTAGTATACGACCTCAGACTCTAAAAACACATCTCTACTTCATCCACACAACTCTAATTCTATGAGCAACGTCTTCTCCAATCTCTAATTTTTCATAGATTATTGACTCAAGATATCAAAAATATTTTATTTTCAGTACTTCTTGGCCATCAATATTAACCAATTCCTTGTTTCAGCTCCTATTATTACTAAAGCTATATTAGTCGAACAAATTTTAAAATATTTACATTCTAAACCATCGTTTATGTCGTTTCTAGTCTCATCAATCAGAATTATGTCATCCACAACAAAGATATGTCGTCCACATAAATCACAGGACCTCATCCTATAGATGCATACTTAATTCGTTAATAAACAAAGCAAAGATATATGGTCTCAACACTGACCCCTGATGTAGGCGACTGTGACTGAAAACTCATTTGTATCTCCACTAGTTTTCATATTAGTTAGTGCTCCCTCGTACATCTCCCTAACTATGTCAATACATCCTCTTGCTACTCCTTTTCCAACACCCCCCACATTATCTCTCTAAATACCTAATCGTATAATTTTTCTAAATCAATAAAGACCATCTGGAGATCTTTTCTCTTCTCTCTTAACTTATCAATCAATTACCTACAAAAATAGCCTTAATGATTGACTTCTTCTAATACACTCAGTTTCATGTATATGCGCGAATATATGCATCATATATGTAGCAATCTAAGACCCATGTGAACTCGCTTAACTCTCTTTCTTCACCCCTTTATTCTTTAAGTTACTTTCACCTTCTTATATGTAAGAGATAAACTTACCATCACGTGAGAAGTAAACCAAATTCTTCCTAAACCTCTTATGACTCTTACCGAATTCTTCCTAAACCTCTTATGACTCTTACCGACTGGTGCATATAGCTAAATATATGATTTTTACAAAAAAACGAAGAGAACCTCGTAGAGCGAGAAAAACAAGGATGTGAGACAGCCTCCAATCAACTATATATATATATATAGGAAAAAGCTTGGGTGAGCCCACTACCTCATGAAATATTACGACCCACATTCTGATATGATGAACACAGATGTCTGGTAGTGCTTTAATTTTAATTTTTATTTTTATTTTCTACAAATCCAAATCACTTGAAATTTTAGGCATGTACTCTTCTCATTAAGCTTCGCGTAATAAAAATATTAAAAAAATAATTCGTAAAAATCAATTAATCAAAATACCCCCAAAACTTTTGGAGATATTTTGATCAATTTACTTCATGTAAAATATTTTTTTGATATTTTTAGAAGATTCACCTATTTTTGATGTACACACACTCCAAATTTCAACTGATTTGGATTTGTAAAAAAAATAAAATAAAATTCAAACACTACCAAACATCCGTGATCGTCAGATCGGCCCAGATTCAATCTGAACTGTTGGACTCATTTTTCCCTGTGAGCTAGTGGGCTCACCCTAATATCTTCTATATATATATATATATATATATATATAAAAGAGATAGAGAGAGGATGGGTTTTGTGAAGATAGGTAATTGCTTTTCAAGCCTTGGAACCATTCCCCACTTTTCGCTGTTCCATAATTTTGTCATTGTGTGCTCGGGTTTTTTCCCATGCATCAAAACCTGTTGTTTTTCACTAGGACAGGAAACTATGCGTAATACCAGTTATTACAAACCAGCAAGCCATTTCTAGAGCTATAGCTTTATGTGGAGAGAGAAAATACACAAGTAAATATATGAGGCAATTGAAAAAACCTTGAACTAAAACACTTCCTATAGAATTTGAAAGCCAAAAAGCCATTCTCATGACTACAGTTGTTAAGAGGGTTAAAGATAAGGTGGATGGGAAAGGATTTGATGGGCAGTGGAATTTGAGATATAGATGTAGAAGACAAAATGATACTGTGGCTAAGCGGTTTTCCTTGGATTGAAGACAGAGTGATTTGGGAGCTCAGCTCATTAGGGGAGCTCTCTGTAAAATCAGTGCTTTTATGTTGTTTAATGATAGACAGAGATGGTGTTGGAGCCCGCCAATACCAATGAAGGTACATTTTTTCGCTAGGTTGCTTAGTTTAAAGAAACTGTTGACAATTGATGTGTTAAGAAGAAGTAAGATTATCATTAATGTGTGCATGTTATGTAAAGCCTATGAGGGCACGGGTGAACACTTGCTCTTGCACTGTGGTTATACAAAACAAATAATGGGAATCGACGTTTAGTGAGATGACACTATCAGTTCTCATTCCAGAACAGATCTGTGATATTTTCAGTCCGTGGGAGGTGGTGAGTGTTGCTAGTGCAGGAAAGTTGCTGTAGAATATTGTTAAAGCTGTGGTTGTTTGGGAAGTTTGGAAGGAGCAAGATAGAAGAATGTTTTGAGGGTGGGGTGGGAAACAAGGGAACATTTGAGAAGATTTAGAGTGCAGGTTGCAGAATGCAGCACTATAGGGGAAAAGTATCTCAGGGAGTCCGAGTGTCTTATGCATGAAATTGACGAGGTGATCATGAGGAAAGGGCATATAGTAAAACTAATAAGATTTGGGAGGTCATTGGGAGAGGCAGTTATTAAAGTAAATATCGATGGGAATTCTTTAGGTAATCCAAGGAGGGCAGGGATAGGGGGATTGATAAGAGACTGTAATGGTGCGATTCTAATTCGGTAGTTTGGGCCGACTGGGCGTGCGATGGCTTTTAAATCAGAGTTGAGGTCAGTGTTGTAGGGATTAAAATAAGCAATGGATTTGTTAGGAAGATTACAATGGAAGATGATTCTTTTAATGTAATAAGATGGTGTAAAGAAGAGATGGAGGTTAACTTTGAACATGTATATAGTGAGAGGGACATGGAAGCTGATTTGTTGGCAAAGCAAGGAGTAGATGAGGAAGAAATTGTAATTGTTGAGTGGATGTGTACGGGAATATAGAGATTGTTGTATAGGTGTAGAATAGTTGTTTGTTTGTAGTGGATTTGTTTTTTGATGTAATTTGTTTGTAAACATGATTGTATCCATTTTGTTATAGTGAAATGAAAGAAAGGATGGCTGCGAGACATAACACAAGCTCATGCCAAATTTACTTCAAAATGCAAATGACCGTCTTCCGCAGTATAACATGAAAATGAGATCGGTCATGCCAAGGCTTTGGAAAATATGACGTATCCAGGTGTAAGGAATATATCAGAAAGGCCACTATACAAAGAACAAGAGCTACAGCCAAATTTATTTCAAAATATACAAAATTATATTCCTCAAATTTCTCCAGAAGAACAAAAAAAAAAAAACCTAAACTATCTTTCACAGTCTAATACAAAAATGTGATTACACATAGCAAGGCATTTTAAAAATACGAGATATACCTGGTTTCTTTGTTTAAGGGGGGGGGGGGGAGGAGAGAGAACTGCTGGTCAGCCCAAAAAATAGGAGTTACTACTAACTACAAGCTATTAATGCAACAAAAAAGTAACATAGATATCAGAAGCACAAAGACAACCCTATTACTACAACCAGGAATCACTTTCAGGATCACGCATACCCGCATAGAAAGCAATGAAGATCCACACCATGAGGATGCTCAATATAGTGGTCCTAAGCATCTGATCACAGCTGTCATTGTATGGTTCACGATAAAACCCAAGGTCCTCCACTTCATCTTCTCCGCAAGCCTCGGGAGCCCCACCATTGCTCGTGCTCCCTTGGGCCCCACGGGTCTGGCCTCTGTTATTCCTAGTCAAACTGCCCATTTGATTATCAATAAGTGCACACTTTGGACATGAGCATTGGCCCCCAAGAAATGATGGGACTGTTTCAAATTGCTCCATCAGGACTCTCAAGTATGTGTTCCCTTCAAATCGCAGCTTCTCTCGAGTCACAGGCTTTAGAATCTATGAACAAGTTTTGAGTTAGAAGACTAGTACAGAGAAGATTAAATAATTTAAGCTATGATGAGAGAAAAAACAAATTCTTCAAGGAGAGAGTAAGGCTAAATCGTTTGAGTAATTGTTCACATTTTTTAAAAAATTGCAGTATATGTGAAAAATGGAAAATCTAAAATTTGGTTCAGATTTAGGTCAGGAAGCATACTGCTGCTACCATTAATTTGCTTAGATCTTTTTCTTTTGAAATATAACTTGAAAGATCTTGTAGTTTTTGCCATGAAAATTCATGTGTAACTTGAAATGTTGATAAAAAATAGGTATAAGGGGAACTTTAAGGAAAAATCCCATTTTAATTTTGAAATTTAAAAATACCCACTTTTATATTTTACCGTCTAATCCAACTTTTTAAGAGGGCATATTGTATTTTTAGTTTTATTTTTTTCTATTCGTCGAATGAAGCTAAATTTTGGGGCATCCATGCATCTAACCATTGCGCACCTGTAAAAAATACAATAACTAATTTGCAAGAAATGAAATGACCAAAATACCTTTGAAACCCTAGAAACTTGTAGGGCAATTTAGTCATTTTATTTAATTTGATTTTTTATATTTTTTAGGTGTGAGATAGTGAGAAGAATAGGTGCATCAGATAAATAGAAAACAAAATAAGGGACTTAAGCATAAACTAAAATACAGGGGACCATTTTTTAATACCGATAATCAAACGGGATTTCCATAAGGTTTTCCAAAGAAAAATAAAGAACCTCAGATGAACCAACAAAAATGGAAGATTAGCCAAAATTCTTTGCAACTGGGTATTCAATTAAACCAATATTTTTTCACCAAACATCTCATAATCATGCTACCGACACATACAATACATTCAAAAGAAAAAATGTGAAAACTCTTAGATAAAATAACTCCACACATTTCAACAAATATCAGTTATGTGAAATGTATGAATAAATTATATGACATATTACAGTAACATAGAACCAAAGGGGAGTGAAAGCTCAAGAGGATATCATCAAAATCAGTCTAAAGTTTGATCTTTATATCATTGATTCATTGTATTAGAACCTCATTAAAATTGAAGGGTTAATGAGTCTTTCAGTATCAATCCCATCATGAACAATATCAGACCCAATCGAGTCCAAGGAAATAATGACTTCAGCCTAGAGTTGGTGACTTCACAAGGAAGCAAACTCTTCTTGAGTGCGGTTCCCATGTCTAGCCATTCATGAGACAGCAATTTTCAAATCAGGACAATGACAAAATAAATAGACCCTTTGGGATATAGATCTGCTTGTCTTCCAACATATCCAGATTGTGTTGCCATAAATACAACAGTATGCACAATAAATAAATAAATAAATATATGTATATTATGTATATAATTAGCACAGAAAATATATTTTAATGCAAATCAAATTTTGAATGAACAAAATCCATATGAAGCACACAAAATCCATTGTCATGACAAGAATATAATGAAATTATCAGATGGTCGTTGATTGGGAGCTTACTTGGATAAAACTTTGTGCAATTATTCGAACAACTGGAGGGAGCCTGATCACATAAAGTGTAGCGAGCCGGTTTGGGAAATGATCTTGCACAAGGGTAGACAAAGATTTCATCATATGCATTGGAAATTTGAGTGTTGATAGGCCTTCACAGTCCATCAAAACTGTAATTCGAGGATCTTTCTCCATAACATGATGCAGTACACCATGCTCTATCTGGGAAACTGTGAGGGACACAAGCAAATTACTTTTGGTAGAGAATTCCACAAGACATTTCTTTGCAAAATTCTGATGAAGAGATAACAAGCAGAAATTTATGGCATTTAATCAAGTTATTCACAATGGATCTAATCAAATATTATAAAAAAAAAATACATCCGTTTGAGTGAAGTTGTAACATAGTTGTTGGAAACGCCTGGTAACCCAAATCGTTTTAGAAAGCAGAATAAGGGAATCGCTGCCGACTAGAAGATTCCTGTCTTAGGAATCGTTATCCGTACAATAGGTATCGTGGGGAGTGAGATTCCTAGTTTTTGAGAATCGTGATTCGACCGAAATAGATCCAAGTTTCATCCACATATGGAATCGAGATTCCGTCCTCCTTGGAATCGAGATTTCCACCCCCGTGGAATCGACACTCCAAGAGTCAAGATTCATTAATATGCAGAATCGAGTTTCCGACATCTATGAAATCGAGTTTCTGACATATGTGGAATAAAGATATATTGTTGTTTCGAATCGTGATTCGAACATATTAGGAATCAAGTTTTTGAAGTATATGGATCAGAGATCCATGCCAGTTTGAGATCGAGATTTACAATAATATGGACAATGAAATGCGTTTGACGACCCCTACCAGGAAACGAGATTTCATTTTTATGGAGAAGGAAGCCCAAAGCACATCTTGAACCTTATCAACTTTAGAACCTATACTGGGTATCTTATTAGAAGGTTTCCCAAATTTAAAGTGATTGTGTTGACTATTGAACTTACAGTCATTATATACAAAAGATGAGTATTTCTAAATTGTGATTTTGACTTCACTATCATAAAAACAAAATAGGATTATTTCTACACCATGGTTTTACTTTTAATTGTAAGTGTTGTATTTACCGGTTATATTTTAAATTTAAAGTAAAATCCGTTTGGGTGGCACAAGTAAAATAATGAAAACCTACAACCACTAGAGACATTTGAAGGAAAATTTCTACTCCTATTTCCTTTAGGGAGTGCACAACCATCATAGACACTGAACATTATGTACTTTGAATTTTTTTTTTTTTTGATACTTTGAATTTATTTATTTTCTAATCAAGATTTAATCATCGCAGGAATCCAGATTCGATATATTTGGGAACGTCTACCCACAATTACTGGGTTCAAGTTTTTAAAGATGTATTGGATCAAGATTCGGAAATTAAGGAATTGAGTTTCCTTGGTTCCGATAAATGGTTTCTAAAGATGTGTTGAATCGAGATTCTGAAATTAAGGAATTGAGTTTCCTTGGTTCCCAAAAATGGTTTCTAAAGATGTGTTCAATCAAGATTCCAAAATTAAGGAATCGAGTTTCTTTGGTTCCAAAAAATGGTTTCCGTAGAGATTCCTTAACAGAAATGCGGAATCGAGTTTCGGAACCAGAATTGCGAGGTTGGTGGAGAGATAATGCGGAATCGAGTTTCGGAACCAGAATTGCGAGGTTGGTGGAGAGATAATGCGGAATCGAGTTTCGGAACCAGAACTGCGAGGTTGGTGGAGAGATTCCAGCAACTATGAGTTGTAATGGGAGCTACAAGATCTACTGAAAATCAAGGACCAACTTTGCATACTATAGTGAGAAAGCCTACAAGAACCACTCATGTTGAATCTGTTTAAAGGACCTTCCAACAAGATGGGTCTCATGATTCAGGTCATGCAAGTTACATATTCACCAAGTCATAATAGAAAATACCTCAGGATTTCAATCTAGGCCTCCACCGAAAAAGTCCCACCCTTGCTCAATGTTAACAGGACTAGATCTCCACAGCTATAATACTACTTGCAAAAAATGTAAATTATGCATTGATTTATGAAAAGTCAAAAGATTACAAGCTAACCCATCAAGACATACCATGACATATGTCCATCATCACAACCGGTAAAAGTCCTAAGGAATCAAAATATATATAGAAATAACCAATTACCAATGAGTACCAGAACAATGATTTTGGGAGCAGGAATGAGTACGTGACTGTAGTATGAGATTACTATAACTTTCCTTTTTTCTTTTTGCTTTTTTTTCCTCCCCATCATTACTCAATGAAAGAAACTATTCCTGAGGGTTTTGAGATTCTTTCCCTTGCCACTGCATCTGCTACTTCATTATCCTCCCTCCACAAGTGCACCATTGTCTATTCACGCTTAAGCCTCAAGGGAACAAGAGCCCCCAAAGGATGGGATCGAGATCCCAAAAGATAGGGATCGGGATCCCCAAAAAGTTGGGATTGAGATCCCTAACTTTAGGAATCTCAATTCTTAACATATGCATAGCACGGAAGGCGCTCCCAACTATAACGATCCTCTAGTCTTTCACAATCCCCTGCTCTCTATCCCAACAACTATGGAATCCCTCGTGGTTATCCAAGCCTGCCACCAAGAGGCTCCAGAAGTCTTTTAACAATCAATCCCATGAAGAGATTGTTGCACTGAGAATATCGTGTATCTAATCTGTCCTGTATCACTTATCCCTGAAGATCTGTTGTTCCTCTCCATCCAAATGATCCATATTTTCCCCATTACTGTCATTCCCCACAAGATAATGCCAAACTTGTGCAATGGTGAGGCAAACCACTGTGCCCAAATAAATCATCAATTGGAAAAGGCACCAGAGAACCAGCTGAACTTGAATAATGCAGAAACAAATATCTACTGTTACTCAATCACCTCTGCACATTGAGCAAACACTTGCAATGGGCATATCTCTGCTTTTCAGATGGTCCACTGTCAAAATTCTGTTTTGGGGTGAACAGTCAAGTAGCCTGCATTTTAAGAGATCCTGGAATGGACCATACTTTTTCCCCATGTTGGGACACAGTATAAAGATATCATTGAGAAAACACCATGGTTATCAGGAGCCCATATCAGACTGTGGTACTCCTTTGGCATGAGGAAGAATTTCTCCACCAGCAAGTTCATAAACTCCTCCAGCTCGACCTCCTCAACTGACACTCTTAGGCAGGAGGTCCAAATGGATTTCTGTCCAAGCCCTTCAACATTCTCAGCCACTGTTCCTTCTAGTTATAAGCCTAAGTATATAAACCTGGGTACCACACATTTAGGCAGTTCCCCAAGCCACAAGTCCTTCCAAAACCTTCTTTTTCCCTTCCATTACCAACCTGTACTCTGATATTAATTGTAAAGCATGATCAGCAGCTGTTTATGTCAACCTGACTCATCTTCATCACAATCTATTTCAATTACAGTCCTCCTGACCCCTCTGCATGAAGAATCCACCAACAGTTGGGAGAAAGGGCTTGGTATTGTTCTAACTCCAACTCTACCCCAACGCCAAACCACCCCCCCCCTGCCAACAAAAAAAACTAAAAATAAAAAATAAAAATCCTCTACTCTTTGATTTATGGACTCTGTTCCATCTGACCAAGTGAAAGCGATGTTTCTCCTCTGAACATCCACCAACACTGGAAAGAAAGGGCTTGGTTAGTCCCTTTAATTTATTAACGCCAACAGCGCACACCCCAGAACAACAGCGACCCTCCCTCTTCACTTCCCCTTTCTTATTTCCCCCCGGGACCCCTCTTCCTTGGTTTACAAACTGTGCTCCATCTGACCAAATGAAAACCATGCTTCTCCTCTATCCCTACCCAAACAAAACCACGGACCAGCTTCCCAATTTGAATTGTTATCGTTGAAGGGATAGAGAACAATGGCATATAAATTCTACAAGTTAGATATGGTTAATTTAGTTAAATTTGATTCTACAACCAGATGATAGGAACTGCCTCTTCCAGGAGGCCAATTTTATTTGGAATCTCCTCAAAACCCCTCCCCCCATCCTTTTCCCTGGTTTCCCTGTATATTACGGCAACATGAGATATTTACTTGGGTAACCTATCCATCCCATACCCCACACAACTGGAAAATACAGCTAAATCATTTCAGAAACCAAAATAACCATCAACTTGGTCTTTGCCACATTAACTCTCATGCCTGAAACCACCTCAAAACATCACAAAGAAAAAAAATGATAAAGCTTTTGCATCTATGGCACTGTGTTGCACTGCAAAACATAAGCATATCATCAGTGTATTGTAAATGGGTTATCATTGAGCCTTTAGATAATGACTTGAAACCTCTTAATGTTCCTGATTCATCGACACCATTTACCATACAAGTAAAAGCCTCTGCCACAGTGGAGAACAGAAAGGGAGATCCCCTAGCCTTAGGCCTCTTGAACCACTAAAATAGCCGCCCTTATTATGGCTGAGAAGTGACCAGATGACAGGCAGCCAGAAACCCGCATTCTCTATATATCTTGATATCCCCTCATTCTCATTGCGTACTCCAAAAAATACCACTCGATTTTGTACATGCTTTCTCTAGATCCACGTTCCAAATCACCCTAGAGGTCTTATCCATGTATCCAGATTGAAGCCACCATGGCACCACCAAGAATTTGCATATTTTTCAAAAGTGAAAGATTACTACAACTAATGTCCAACTTTCTTGTCAATAAAAATGTGAAAATAAGAATAAAGGGGTTTTTGCACAATGCAGAATTGACACAATCCAATAGATCCTGAGCTATTCAACAGAGCATTTGACGGAAAGGTCTACTATATTAGCTGGTTATTTGTGTGGTCAAGCTACATTGTTGATGAAGTATTGAGAAAAAGAACTTGCATTCGACTACCTCTTCATCCAGCAACTCATAATAGCCCAAACTACGAAGAAAATGCACATTAATCACTAAATTATTAATTAGCCAGCTAAGAAACACATGGATTAGAGGATAATAGTAAGCATCAAGTATAATTTGAGCCATAAAATACCAAACACTCAAGCTAGCTTCACGAAGTCACTTTCTAGTATCAAACCATAAATAGAGATCTTGGTAGGCTATACAACCTTGTGCCTATTTTAAACAAATGTAAACCCATTTCTAGTGTCGTTGTTTCTTTGCGATACATATTAATTGATTAGAATTCAAAAAAAGCTTATCTTTTATTTGAGACTAGATACATGATAAATATTAAATATTGGAACCTGTAAAGTCTGAGAATCCATACCCATAGCTTGAGCAAGTCGAGGTCTGTCATGAGATTCTAACATAGAGCAGGCAAGCCCAAGTCGAATAACAAGGCATGGGTGAAACTTTATGTCATATCCATGCCAAAACACCAAATGGCACCACGTCTCTAACTGCTCAGTTGAAAGAATGCATAATGTCTCCCTCCATCTAATCGTTTTCTTGATTGACGAAAGAAAGCATGAAAAATCACCATTTGATGCAGCATAAAACCGGAGGAGCTCATCTTCATCAATCCTACAAGAATAGAAGCTATGAACTCCTACAATAAAAAATGATCTATACTTGCTAACAATTGCAAGATTTGTCTTCACATAATACAACTTCAAGTCTACAAGCCACTACTTGTTGAATCTTAAAGCTTGAAGGCAATAGATACACCCATGAATAGATAGTAAAACCATGCCATAGTCAAGTCTCTCATTATGTTGATGATAAAATTAAGATCACGAGTCGGAAAATAACAAAGTACACAAAAAGAGAAAAATATGATCACCACCTTTCAGGTAAAGTAATTTCATGTTTGTCCAGCTCCTTTCGAAGCCAAATCGCACGACAACTCTGGGATACATCAGAACTCCTACATACATAAATTAAAATTCAGTCAACGAAAAGTTGAAGCTACCATTAGATACTAAACAAACTAGGTAGAGAAAGAAAGAAGCAAATCATCTGTCTCCAGATCCAGTGGACCATGGCATACATGAAAACATGAACTCCAGTGCCCTTTATTTTGTAATACTATCAGTGATAACTAAATGTCATATTCTCAGTTAAATGTCATATTCTTGTCAGTCATAGTTATAAGCATCATGATGCAAAATTCTCGGAAGGCTACTTGTGAGGAACTGAAGTCACATCAACAAAAGTATATAAGCCAACTAAGTTGAAATGGTAACTCAGCCTATTATTGATGTAGCAATTCACTTTTAATGAAAGAAAGAAATGTAGGGAAAAAATAGGGAGTTTTGACAAAATTCAAATCATAAATTTGATAAAACAAAATAAGATACGTTAAAGAAATGTGGCACATTCACTTCAAAATAGATATGTAATTAGTATATTCACATTATAAAATAGATGGTCCTAACTACCGCGAGTAAGTATTACTAAGATTCAGCTAATTTGACCAAGTAATTGAAATCAATGTGAACTTACTCAGGGCATGTGTAACGTAATTCCACCAAGGGTCTCACTATGGATGAGAAGACTTTTATCTAAAACAATTGCAAGCACCCAAAAAACTAGAACAGAGCAGCATTTGTAAGTGAACAAAGATTCAAATGGAATAATGAAAATTTTAAAGGATTTGGACTGAGACAATTTGGGGACAAGCCAACAATAGAAAAACATGTAAAGCTGCAACAAATATACAGAAACTTATTTTCTAACAGGAAATTATTTCTAAAAAAATCGATCAATAACAATAATAAGTACATTATCATAAACAACAGAAGTTGTCGCAAGGATATAGACATGATTGTTTTCCCACTCATGTCACATACGAAGTCGAACCACGGAGGAGAAATAACAACACACTGAAACAGCTATGCATTACAAAATAAATATGAATACTACTAACCACCTCATCCATAATTTTGAAATGACTAGTGCAACACTAGCAGCAATCATAATTTGAAATGATTAGTGCAACACTGGCAGCCATTTGGCTATGCAGTGAAATTCCAATTGTCCATTTGGAAAAAACAAACATGAATATGCAAAGAGAAGACATAACTCTTAGTCACTTCTGAACTAGCTGGGTGATAGCAGCACCAATCAACAAATTTTTAAGTCGTTGGTGTTCTCTATTTGCCACTCCTAGAGAGTTTTATCACTGGAACTACAGGCTTTTTTCACTGGAGCTTATGCTTTACTAAATTTATTTGGAAAATTAGGAAGGAACAAAATGAATGCATTTTAAACGGTAGAAGGATGGCTAGAAAAGTAGTTCTATCATGGGCTCTAGCCTTGAAGATTCAGGGGTTTTAATATGCAATATTTTATGAGAGACAGGGAAACAGAGTCAATCCTCACTGGGAACTCATTAAACCACTTGTTCATTTAGTGTTAGACTAACTCAAAAAAGACAGGGAAACAGAGCTCCATGGGGCTCAGGCAATGTTGATAACGAGTTTGGGTACACCAATGTTCATCTTCAATGGCAGCTCTGGAGGTAATCCAGGGCCAAGGGAAGTGTAGGATGGCCTCTTCAGGACCTGCAGGCATTTGTAATTCCACGTACACAGAGAGCTTGGCCGTCCCCCTGACCCAAGAAATTATCCCAATTCCCAGTTCCAATTATCATGGAAGGGAATTCCCTGATTTGATAAGATGGGCACGGGATGAAATAGATATCCCATGGAGGATGATGGCAAGTATTTTTAAAGAAAGCATGCTTACAGAAAACATACAAGAGAAATCTTTTGACCAACATTCAGAGAAGCCAATGACAAAGTAGATCTACTGGCCAGGCAAGGAGTACAACAATGTCACATTGTTAGAGTGTTTACTAGCAGCTGGCCTTTCTGACCAGCTACTTCTTCTTTGGCTGCCTATCTTTGTGATCTTTCTCCCCTTTCCCGTTTCATTCACTGTTAGTACAATTGGATACATACGTCTTCACACTAATGAGAGATCATTAATCACAAAACAACACGAATACAGTAAAATCAACACGAAGGCTATCTATGCAATCTTTTGAGTGGTCGGAAGTAGGTGGCAGCTACCTGCTCCCCTATTTAATTATGACAAAAGACAAAGTAATGCAAAATGTTTATATATTCCTTACAAAACAATAATAGAGGGAGCAAAAACTTTTTTCTGTGAAAAATGTCTCTGTAAAATCCCTGATCTGTTTTCACAAAGAAGAAAATAGATGTGGATGTCCACTTCAAGCACAAAAGATGATACCCAAAGATGATCTACACAGCATACATTAAGCCCAAGGCTAGTCTGCACTTTGCAGGCATCCTAAGACAGTCAGAAAAAGCAGGTAGTATCATATCATAAACAATCTGGGCATATTAGATATCCTGGCATGAAGTTAGCAGTTTGTGTGAGACATTTCTGTACTGTTTTTCATTTAGCCTCATTCATTGTAATATACATTCGGTTATGAACATATATAATTGCATTTGTGCCCACGGGCATGCGTTTTATTCTTCAATGCATGTGTCACACATATTGGCTTTTGCGCGCTAAATGGAAAGAACAAAGGAAAACATTTGCCAGTGGCGCCTTGTATCCAACTGGTGATGCCTAGTTCAGTCAGAGCTGGAATTTTGCTGCTATTCACGCAGCAAATGTCCCAACGGGTAAAGAGGTACGAGTCTCACCTCCCAATGGACCAAGAGGGAGTTCGTATTCATTCATTTTGTTTGGCCAAATAGTCACTCTGTACCTCCTTCAGCATAACCCATAGAGCTGAAAGCGGATGGAAATAAGATGACTAATGGAAATGGAGAATAGTATATTTTAAGTGCCTTCCAATTTCGCCAGAGAAAAAAAAGATGGGAATCCTATTGATGAGGAAGAGGCATAGGCATCATCAATCAATCTTCCACCCCAACAAGCTCTTGATACGAAATAAACTCCCAGCTACGGTAATAGAATGTCGCGCTCCCCTCATCCCCAGTCTTTTCTGAAACTTTTCTGAAACGTTTCTCTTCTTTCTCCAACTCAATTACAAACATTCAACACGTTGTTGGCATGAACAATTTTGATGAACAATGTCCAAGAAATGTGGGACCTTAGATACTATATCTCATCACTTGACAACTACACAGAACATGTTCCTCCCAATAATGTGCAGAAGCATGCTTATTCCTGCCAACAGTCTGCCTTAGGCTCAAATTAGAAGGAAGTGGCCAGAGATAATTAACAATTTCATGAAATGTTGGTATAAAAAAGGTGTTTTGGGATGAGAAAGACACTCTAGTACTCTATTATTTCCTTTGGGCTCATGTATGATCAGAGACTATTTTAATATGTTTTGAGCCATTAAAGGCACAACCCTTAATAAAATTAGAAGCAAATTACGTACGGACACTATTGCGAGTGGTCAAATACCAAATGGGGTCCCATTTCCCCGAAATTATGAGCACACCCCCTTACCCCGCGGTATTTATTTTCCCCTAAGTTGTCCCCCTGTTCGACAATGCTAACACGGGACAGGAGGAGGCCTATTGTAATTTAAAAGTAAAAAGAGCTGTCCGACATTTGAATTACAGAACAGCTCGCGTCATTTAAATTTTTTAGTACTTTGATGTCCGGCATTCAAATTACCGGACAGCTCTCTATACGTAATTTTCTCCAGAGAGAAACCGGGATAATTCAATAACCTGGATGACAGAGAAAGGGAGGTAGAGAGTGTGTGTAAATGCCGGATAAAGCAAATCGCATCCATCCACAATAGAAACTCCAAAAGCCTCAATCCAATGAAAACCCTCAACAAATAAAAAGCAGCAACCAAGCACGGAGAGATCTTGATGGTGGAAGGGCAAACTTTTATGGGTGGGGACTGCAGAGAGACTCCAGTTGAAAACCCTCAACAAATAGAAAACAGTAACCAATCACGGAGAGGTTTTGGTGGTGGAAGGGCAAACTTCCATGGGTGGAGACTGCAAAGATATTCCAGTTTTTAGAGAGAGAAAAAGGGAATTGACTGCTTCAGCAGGTAAGCACATGGGTTTGGTGGGCTCAGGTGCCTAATGGTCGAGGTATTTGAGGAACTCTATCACGTGGGCACTGCTGTGTCTAGAGAGAGAAAGTGGGGTCTTGTGGTTCTTGACGTATTGGAAGAAGGTGTTCCAGTCCGGCCGCTTTTGCGACTCATAGAGGCTCAGGGGAGCAGGGGAGGATGACTCAGCTACACTGCCAGTGCCAGAGCCCTCGTCGGGTCCTGTGCTGCTGCCACCAATGCCTTCATCCATAATTTCTTCTAGCTTCCTCACTCTATCCCCCACCTACTGTCTCTACAGCTTTCTATCTCAACCGCCCATGATCCTCACCTCTCCTCTCCCTCTTCCTCTCTCTCTTTCCAACTTTTGCTTCTCCTCTTACTTTCTCTACGTGACTCTCAGTCTATCTCTAAGGGGATTGCTGGTGGGATGATATTGGTGTTTCCTTTCTTGTTTTTGCCTTTTTTGGGGTTTTGGTGCTGCGGATGGAACAAAAGAAATGGTTTGGAATGGAGAAGGGAGAAGAGAGAAAGTGGGAAGAGAAGGGACGTAAAAACAGGGTGACCGTAAAAGAGAAGAGAGAGTGGAAGAAATAGAGAGAGAAAGAGAGGAGAGGAAGGAAAGTAATAGTCGGAAAGAAGTGTGAAAAAGGGAGAGAAAAAAATAGTTTAGAAGATAGCTCAGTTTAAAATAGGCCCTCTCCGTATCCGATGTTGGCATTACCAGACAGGGGACAATTTAGAAAAAAAAATGCCATGGGTGAGGGGTAGTGGGCGTAATTTTGGGACAATGGGACCCTCTTTGGTAATTGGCCCCTCCCAATAGTGTTCGTACATAATTTTCTCTAAAATTAGACAAGTCAACTTGGAGGACCACTTCCAATGCAGATTTTTGGTGGCTTTTAGGCATATTATTTGATACTTTTTGCAGTGATAACATGGTTTCCATCAGTTTTAGTTCCAAGTAGGCCAATCAAGCAGGAAATAAAAGTATTGTGTGGAGGGGAACATGAATTCCTTATTGGTCCTTTACAGCTAGTCATGTACTTTGATTCATTAGGCATACTAAGGCTTTGCCTGGCAATTCATCTCTACCAAACAGAAACATAATGTATCAGGGACTTTATCATCATCACCATAGCATTGTCCCAACTATTTGGGGGCAGCTACATGAATCCTAGCCCACCAAAATAGATAACGTAGTTTCAGGATTCATTGAAAGTTTTGGCAAAGTTTTATGTTGGCTGGTATCTAACACAACCCACCTCCCATTACCCGGGCTTGGGACGGGTTAAAGGAAAGTTTAAGGTCCTCACCCTTCTTAGACCAGTATGGCACCATACTACATAACAAACATACACAACGTTAATTTCTCCGAGAATTCGATCATCGAAAAATCTCAAAATACTTCCTTCTCGCTCCATGGAATTGAAGAAACACTTCAAGCCATCTGAGAGTATATTGTGAATTGCCTTCAAAGACAGCCTATCCTTCAAACTCTTTGATCATACACAAATTCCCTCCAAGCCTGCAAATGCCCAACCCTAAATATAAACAGATTTAAGCATAAAAAATAGCACTAAATAACCAAAAATGAGAGTAGAGTTGGAAATGATGTGAACATGTCGGTTAGGAGGGACAGCCACTGGATATGTGGATTTTCACATGAGGTTAGAGGGAATGTGGAAGGGAGCAACAATAGAAACAAATTTATAAAGCAAGGTATGGTCATGTGGACGAATTTTTTCTACAGTTTTACAAACAAATTGATAAATGTAGTAAACTAATTAAAAGTCCTTTTTATCTTTATTTGTCTTTTATTTAAGTTAATAGGACCTATATGTCCCATTTCCAGTTTGCATGGGCAGTATTGACATTTCTCTAGTTTTATTAATATAAACATGTTTGAGATGCGTGTGAGACCTATTGAACTCTCATGTCACTCTCTCTTCCTTCCTCTTTTCTTTTCATCTCTCTCTTTTTCTCTCTCGCCATTCCTAACATGGTACAGAGCATTTATCCTTTCTCCTCTCTTGCTTTCTTCTCTACCCTAAATAAGAAAAAAACAAATAGGGGGCCACTTCCTAGGGCTGTTAGAACTAAACCCTAGGGTTGTTTCCTTTTTTTTTCCCCATTCTCTCTCCCTTCTCCAGTACTTAGACACTATAAAGGTTTATGGATCCTTTTGCATTAAAAATTTAAGACTTCTAAAAAGAAAAAACTTTGTAATTGCAATGAAAGTGAAAGTGAAAGTGAAATTGCAATGAAAGTGAAAGTGAAATTGCAATGAAAGTGAAAGCCACAAACAAGAGGAGAGACAAACAAGATAACAATTATAAAATCTCAACAACTAATCCCAACATGAAGCATAATAAAATGGTAAAATTGCTTCTTTTTTTCAAGTTGATATGACTAAGCATCTCACCTCAAACATGGACCAAATAATACGTCTTAAGAGGATTCA
Source organism: Amborella trichopoda (assembly GCF_000471905.2). Next base: position 2,596,820 of record NW_006498806.1, on the reverse strand, counting down.
AAATTCAAGTTTAAGTAACCAAGGGAGTAAATACCATTAAAAAGTACTCATCAGAGTTACTCAATGCCGCAGCATCCGGTATTATGTGGCCACATCAAGGCAGCATGAAACTTGACCCCACAGCTGGAGCCAATGTAGGCAGGTATACATGATGCACCTGCCTAGACGGTGCATCAGCCACATAGGCAATAGCATTGAGGAGAGAGCCTATGCAGCAGCATATATTAAGTCTGCTCGTAGGCAGAATGATCTTTTTCCCCTCAATGAAGGGGGGAAAGGTTTGGGATGCATTTAACTCCCACAAAACCACTTAGAAGTAAATTTTTTGGTTCTGAGGGGATTAAATCAAGGAATGATATTTCTGGGCGCATAATACCCTCCTAGGGCTGCCCACTTCAGCGAAGCCACATAATCTGTCATGTGGCTGATTGAGTCCTCATTTTATTTTATTATTTGTCATTGTGTTTTGGTCTTAAAACTTTGGATTTTGGTCTTATACGCTACTGGTGGACCTTTTTAATTTCTTTTAGTAGTATCATAACATACTTGCTTTCTTACTTAGTTACTTGCTTTAATGACATTTAGTTTGCTTTTTATTGAATTTGATGAATAGATCAAATCATTTGATTTTAAATGCTATTTATAAGAATGTCTCAGTTACTATAGCCAGAGTACATGTTTGAGACAATTAAAATTAAATGCCTACAATCATGTAAATCAGATATTCATGGTACTCTTTGGATTCTTAAAAATTGTGTGAATTTTCTGATACCAGTGCTGGAATATTCGGCCGCCCAGCCGCCTAGGCCGCCAATCACCTAAAACGCCTTGGCAAAACCAAGGCGGCTTGCATCTAGGAGTCCGCCTAGGCACTACAGTCAATGCGGCCGCCTAGGCGCCACCTCGATTTAGGTTGCCAAGGGCAGAAAAATGCCCTCAGCTGGTCAAAATAGTAATCCCCCCCCCCCCGCCAAAAAAAATAAGAAAGGAAAAGGGTTTAAAAAAAAATAAAGGAAAAGGGTTTTGGGGGACATTCCAAACCCCCAAAACCAAATCCATTCCATCTAGAGAGTAATAGGAGTAAGAGCAGAGGAGATCAGAGGCACTGCTACAAACCGACTTAACGAACCTTGCTAAAGTCAGAGTCCGTCCTGCAGAAGTCAAGTCAGAGCAGAGCAGAGCAGAATGCTGGCTTGCTTTCGAGCCATACGGATGAACCGACCGTAAAGTCAGAAAAGAAAAGATCAGTTCAGTAAGAGGAGTTCAGAGCGTCACTCGCGTCCTCAGGGGCTTGATTCAAACGAAGACTTTCGACGGTAAACGAAGCAAGCGCTTACTGCGGCTTGGCTTGATTCAAATAGAGGAAAACTTCCCCAAAACTTCTATATCTTTTCCCCATTAAATATGCCGCTATGCAGATTTGACGAGTGGCAGAGGCACGGACCTCTAACACTAGGCATTAAATGGGCCGCCACTTTTCCCATCAATAATATCCCACAGATCCACCCATTCAAAAACTCTCTCTCTTTCCATCTCATTATCTCTCCAACCTCTCTCTATTTTCTCTCTCTAATGGCCTTATTCTTTCAAACTCTCGCTTTCTACATATCTAGTCTTAGACGCCCTCATTTATTTTCTCTCTCTACTAGCCTTTCTTCTCATAGTATACAACCAGCAGTAAAACGTAACGTCTTTTTTCTGTTATTTTTAATTTTAAATTTTTAATATGTTATAATATATGAGATATACTTTATTTATATTAATTTTAAAAAAAAAAATTCGAAGTCTTCCCCCTGAATGGGCTGAAGCACCGAATTGCTTCGTTTTTCTGATAAAACTGAAGAAGGTTCCGAAGCGAATTTGACAACATTTATTTTTAGAGCATTATGCCATTAAATATTTGAATAAGGGGTTTTTTTTTTTGCTATAACGTATTATGTTTTGAATCATTTATTATTTTTTAATTTTTTTGTCTTTTATTTGTGGTTGTAGTTGAAAGATTGATTTTATTTGTGATTAATTGATTGTTAACTCGTTTAGACAATGAAATTGGTCCTATATCGAATTCTTTTATGAATAATTCGTTCTTATATTGTACAATGTGTGATGTTTTTATATCCTATTAGTTTTGTTTTACAATATTTTTACATATTTGTAGATATATTTACAGATTTGAACTTATATTTTGTGGATAGTCATAAACTTTGGATGAAATTGATATTTTGTGAATATGTGATATCCAAAACCAAATCTTACGGATCTTAATTAATAAATAATAATTATGCAATAATTTATATGTTAATTCTTATGTGACTAGTTCCTAGGCGGCCAGGCCCCCAAAATGCCTAGGCATCTGCTTGAAGCCTTGAGCTATTTTGAACATTGTTTGATACTAATTCTCTAAATAGAAAGTGATACACCCTGGCCGCATCCAAGCACAGAGAGCATCGGGCATCCCTAGTGCCTTGGACAGCTTCCAGAATAACTTTGATTCTCAAACAGTAAGTGAGGTGTTCTTTCTGGAAGAATTTGATGGTTCTAGATTTGAAAGAGAAATTTTGATACCCATGTCCACTAATGAAAAAAATACCTTACTTGCTAGGTAGCTATTCAATGAAGCTACATGTGCCTCATCATATAATAGTCACCTGGTCCTACTCTCTTCTCATTTTCTATATTCTGTCACCTCATGGTACCATAAACCAAGACTAATATAGTGCAAAATGTAGCAAGTCAAAATTGTTTCCAATAAATTGCACCTTCTCCCAAATTAGAACTTTGCAAGAAAACTTGAGCAAGCAATATGCTCCAATCAAAGCAAAAATCAGTCCAAAACGATCTAATTACCATCCTTCTGTTGATAAATTTACAAGAGCTTGGATGTGATGTGCACATCCATTGTGAGTACAATATCACTTAGAAATCATACCAAACAATGAAAAAGTGCTAGAAGAATGCACAAAGTATATCAAAAAGAAGTTCATAGTGCACATTCCGTTCCATCTTATAAACAACTGTATTATTAGCATTTACATAATCCAGTATTATTAATCATAATTTCCATATCTAGCAAGCAGTAAAAAGACTTTTGCACACTAAAAAAAGTATTTACAAGATAAAGATTTAATCTAACAAAAGCAAAGTAGTGGCAATAACAAGCATACACTTGCACATTAAGAAAAATTTCCAATTCTCAAAAAGATTCCTCTTTACATTTACTTTCTGTAAAAGTTTACTTCAGTAGCCTCTAGACTTGATATACACAAGCAGCTTTGATGACGGATTATTAGCAAAATATCTGTGCTATAATTCAAAGCATGTAAATCTCATGCTGAGAAAAAGGACCTCAATATACAAAATTGAAATGTGGTAGTGAACATACCTTGTACTGGAAGTTGATTTCTCAGAAGACGACTCAGGAAGTTCTGTAGTAGCAGCCAGACTGTTTGGAGAATCATTTTGATCATCAGACTGATCGGAGAAAATTGTCGCAATTGAAAGGAAAAATAATGGTGCAGACAGTTTCTGGCAAAATAGCGCACCATGACTAAAGATCAAACCACATCACACCAAGGAGAGAATACAATGTTTTGAAAGTAAAAATCCAGTTACAAAATGAACGTCTACTTATTTTACTATCAAGTGCCATTCAAGTATGAATTCAAATGATGAAAGTAACATATGCAAGTGCAGGTTTGATTTATTGGCCTTGAGAATGCATAAATCTCATAGACTTGTAAAAGTTCCAGCAATCAATCTAATTGGAATAAAATGATGAAATATTGAAAATCTGAACGCAATGTAGATGTATAAGCATGTTAATGGACCTGGCCCTATAATGGAAAATCCAGCAATGAAGAATTTTCTGATACCTAAGAGTACTCCAATCATGACAAGTATAAGGACAACTTTGAATTCTCACACCATCTTCAACATAATATGATAATCTTGCTAGCTAAAAGAAATTCATCCATGCAAAGCTTTTCCAAAAGTGCATTAATCTTGATTTTCTTTCTCTGTATTTGTAGCACTATCAGATGAGCAGTCATAATAGAAAATCAGATGCTAGAACAAGATGAGATATTATAGTTCTATCTCATATGTTAAAAAGGGTCAGAACTATTCAGAGTACCAGCTTTTGGGTAAACGTGACCAAGTGCATACACTATTTCTTTAATAATAGAAAATGCACTAAATGATAAATAATGCATATGGAAGTTACTTGCACTCATTATCTAGTGAAACCTTTTCAGCTGCTAAAAAACATAAGGTTAGACTAAGGAAGCGAAATACCAGTTTCAATTCATCAATTCTACATTCCATGACCCAGCACAATTCAAGAAAGCTCTCCAAAAGATCAGTGCATCATAACTATGGAAAATCAAAACATGGCTTTGCAAGTACTTTGGTAAAATGCAACTGACAGAGTAGTAAAAAAGAAGAACCTGAGTTCCTCTGACCAAATTCCTAAGGGGCCTCCATTTCTCCATCCATTTGAACGGTAAGCAACTAAGAACGTGAAGTCCTTGAATCCCCCTCCATAAGAACGGGACCCTTGCTTTTGAGAACCTTCTCACTACATCCAAAGCTGCAACTTTCAACAAAAATGATATTAACTGGACACTAGTATCACTTCCTATTTTAGCATTCTTTAGTGAGGCCACATTCTTCAAGGTTTTCTGCCAAAAATTATCATGCCGTGATGCTACTAAGCATCTATCATAGGCCTCTTTAGTCCTTCCACCCATTGTACAGTTTGTCCTCAAACCAGATATCTCCAATAAAGATATTCCATAGTCACTTAATAATAGAACCTAAACTACCTCTCTAATAGAACACACGACACAGAATGAAAGATCATCAATTACTTTACTACTTGTTCATCAAGTCCATTATTCCACTTAAAAGATAATAACATGGTAGGGGAACAGCTCTTGAAAACATCATTACATGAACTCTTGATTGGTTCAGGATAAGGCACTCACTTGAGAAACCTTAATTTTGTGCAAATCAGAACTGGAAGTTCTTAATCTTACAATAAAAGTAGTTATTACCTGATCATCCAGCAAACTATCCCAATTAAACAGGTATTCACAATGAGGCTCAATTCCTTGATTGGACAAGCAGTCAATGTTTCAATCACAGCATAACTGATAATACATACTTCTCCCAAACTGTATCGATTAATCGCCAAAACTTAAAGTCATTGTTACTTTGAACCCTAAAATTAGATTCATTCTTTGCAATTCATACAAGATGTATCTGATGCCAGTGCTGCTGCCTTTCAACCCTGTTTACTGCTGTTAGCTGACCCTTTTGGCTGTCTCAATATGCTCTAAGGTTGCAATAATCTCTACCTGTGGAATTCACCAAAAGGATAAGTCAACTCTTATATAAGCCTCAAAAAAAAAAAAAATGTAATATAAACATATGGACTTATATATCCTAAAACACACACACACACATCCCTACCAAAAGAAAGCATCCATGCATGCAAATCGAGACATAGCAAAAGGTCATTGTGTTTATCAATAAGATAGACTAAACAGAAGCACAAGAGATAAAGCCAGGAAAGATGACTAGAATTGTCAAATGGATCCATGCCATATACATACCCCAATATGAAGAAAAATAGTTTCCAAATTATTTGAAAACTCCTATCAATCATAAATTGCAGAGGAACCAATCATGTGGGAGTAAATGACCATGAGCATATGGAAACTCATCATCAATATGTTAGGAACCAAGACTTACACAATTACGCCTTTTTCATTGTGAGCCTTCTACTGCAAGAAATTCAGTACCTCAAAACCAACTTGCCTATCACTGACAAATCAATCTAAAGAAACCTGAGCATTAGAGAACAATATTTGGCATAATAAATTTGAGGAAATAAAAGGAGAGCACGAAGCAAAATAGGGAAAATCTAAAACCATAACAACACACTATAAACCACAATCCCAAACACCACCAACACAAATATATACATGGTTCACCGTAATCAAGTTGCATCCACAAGTAATTGATAAGGATACAATTTCATTGTCAAGGAGAATTTCAAGATTTAGGGGAATACAAAGGAAAGGAATCAAGGACTAGGTCGGCTGGTGGGGTGACACGTGATGCATTGAGTTCCATTCCACCAATTCTAAGTTAACATTAGGAAAAAAAAAAATGATTTAGGTAATACATGAGTTGCTTCACAATAGGCAAAGCATCGCCTAGTCCCTTTCCACTACAATAAAGCAACCATCAAACCAACCTCCATTGTCCACTTCATCACCACAGTTCCACCTACAGTTGAAGTGCCAATAAAACAACCCCAAAATGGGGCACAATGGTAGCAATGGTTTTGCCAACAACCCCCAATCTCAATTTTACCCAAAACTCTACCTCACAAGACCCAATTTCTCTATCTCCAAAATGAGCTTTTAAACACTCATTTCAATGATCTTTGTTGAGCTTGATTAGGAGTGGTGGTTCCCCATTCACGTTTCGCTCCGGCAATCCCAGAGCTAGTGCCCAAGCAGAGCTCGCTCCCCCATCAAGGGAGCTTGATCCTTGTTGTATAAGAATATTGATTCCTGACTAAAAGGGATCTAGACTCCTTTGGAAAGAGATCACAAAACCCCTGAAGATGGGAAGGAATCATGGTTTGAAAGGATCTCGATCCTAGGGGAAGTTTCGAAAGTTCTTGAATTTTGAACATAACATCCTTTATTTTGTGCTTGTTTTTTTCTTCTTGCTTTCTAACAATTTTCTAGCTAATGATCACTTGTAGACGATTTTTGTTTGTTGTTGACATGGTCATGGTTTGCACAGATTACAAATTGGTGAATCGGCTCAAAATCCATGAAGTCGGTTCTGACCCGAGAGGCTCCCTAGTCGCGGATGGTCCTAAAGAGAGTTATCAAGAATCAGCCCAATCTCACTACAGTGAATCACATTGTCTCACCATAAGGCCTTTAGGCGATTCCTAATTTTGGTTCTTATCATGGCCCTCCACTATCATTTTTCTCAATTTGTTATGGACTTTGGGCTATAGAGTTCTCATTGTGTGTAGATAATGCTAAAAAGTAGATTATACATTTCTCAATTTTTTAGATTACTTAAAAATTTATATATATAAATAGGTGATCCCCAAGAAATCCTATAAACATTTTGTACCTGGAAGCTTCCTAAACAATGCTCCTAGGCACTCTCTAGGTAGGGAGCTTCATCCATGGGTCGATCCTAGTCTGCCACTCAAGCTCTTGCACCTACTCCAACTCCCGAGAACTAAGGGTGGTTAGTGTGGTAGGGTTCCATGTGATGTCTTAAGTACCATTCCTATCCATTCCAAGTTAACATTCAAAAAATAAAAAAGATTGAGGTAAATTTATGATATTTCCTAATGGCTGAGCATCTCCTATTCCTTTCTCCACTGCCATAAAATAACCATTAAACCAACCTCCATTGTCTACTCCATCACCATAGCTCCATTTACTATTGAAGTACAAATGGAACACCAAATGGGGCACACTGGTAGGAACGGTTTTAATAAAAAAAAACCCAAATCTCAACTTTACCAAAAACTCTACCGCACAAGACCCAATGTCTCTATCTCCAAACTGAGCTTTTAAACACTCATTTCAAGTATCTCTATTGTTAAGAAAAATGCTCCTAAAACAAGGGAGAAATTCCATATGATTATTAGTATCAGCGAACCAATATCTCCACCTTGATACAAAACTCTCACCCTTAACTTGTCAACCACATCCGGTTTCTCCATTTTCTAGAAACTAGAGAATTTAACCGGTGCCTTTAGCTCTCAGTTAAATAACCTCCATGAGCATGCCTTTCTCATTGTGCTTATTCTTCTCATGTCAAGTTTGCCATCTTCAACTCTCTCACCCTTGAGTTCCTGAGGCCATCCTACTGTCATACATGCTTAAGGTGAAACCTTGGTCCCACACCAACAAGCACAACGTGTGCACGATACTTGCTAGCAAGATCCCTTGCATAATCCATTTCCATGAAACCATGTAAACGCCTAAAGGTTTGGCATACATCCCATACTTCTTAAACACCTACGTGACAATTTTACTCTTCTAGTTTTTTTTCTAGCTTAATTGCAAGTCAACAAAGGCAACTACAAACAAGCAAAATGACAAATCTCATGCTAACTCCCATCAACACTTGAGTAGTACAAAACACTCTAGCCATATCAACCTTCACCAATCTATGGTCATTTGCTCGCACTCTTACTACAAGAACCTCCATCCTTGAATACACCAAACCATTCATCTATATCTTCTCTCAAATTTCACATGCAAGAAAAACATTACAAACCGAATCCAACTTGAGACATTGGCAACTCAAGGTAGTAAAAGGATTATCATAAAACTCTGGTAATCAACAAAGGAACGTCACCTCCTTATCCATATCATCCATTTTCACCCCGATACTCTCAAGTTGACAAATGATGATTTTGAACTCATTCAAGTGTTCTAAGTTCTAACACTTCTATAATCTCTCATCCTCAAATAATAAAATCTTATTTTTAACATTTGTACCCAAACTCCAAAGGTTATCTTTTATGTTTTGAGTTTGGCTATAAACTTTCAGGCTTAATACAATATTTTAGGAGAAAAGACATATATGTGTTGATTATCTTTTATCTTTTTATGTCTTCATAAATCAAATTTGTAACTTATCACCTTTTCCAAATTATTACACACTTCCCTCAAGCTCTAATACCCATTGTTGCAGATCAAGAAGCACTCGACTACCCCTGGATGCAATGAGCCCCTAACTACAACAAATTCAATGCCTCAAAACCCACATGCCTATCACTAGCAAATCGATCTTAAGAAACCTGAATAATCAAGAATGCTGACAGGTGCAATAAACCTTGGAAAATTAAAGGGAGATTATGCTGGGTACAATTTTTATAAGGAACCCACCTTAAACAATTAAAGTAAGTCGTACCTCCAAACCCTTTCTAAAGATAAAGTTCTGGTGTTGGAGACTTTATGATGGTGTGAAAATTTGTTCAAACTCCTAATTACAAAATTTAAAGCTTCAAAAATGCTGCAAATCAAACAAATCTATGAATACATGAAAATCTTAAAAATAGACGGTCCAGATAATGTATTATGCGATCCAATATTTTAGGACTTACCGCTTTTTTTCATATCCACACATCTAAAGGTTGAAATGATCAATTGAAGGTTTCCAGCATTGGAACAACCTTTCCCCGTGAATTTTTCAAGTGCACCTCATTATTATAGTATAAGGTTGAAAACTTATATAAACCTCCCTCTCTCTCTCTC
>NW_006498806.1:2549250-2587486 GCF_000471905.2 Amborella trichopoda | reverse complement strand
CGTAGTACGTACGTACGTACGTACGTACGTACGTACGTACCGTTACCGTTACCGTTACGTTACGTTACGTACGTACTACTACTACTATATATAGTAGTAGTATACTACTACTACTACTCTCTCTCTCTCTCTCTCTCTCTCTCTCTCTCTCTCTCTCTCTCTCTCTCATCTATATATATATATATATATATATAGTGCAGTTTGTATAAGGTGTCAACCTTCAACAATTAAAATAGGGAGCACCTTTAAATCTTGCTAAAATGTGTACTATTGGCAGCAAAAAACCTTATCTTGGCCTAGAAATATATTTTCACCCCTAATAATGAAATTTAAAGCTCCAAAAATGTAGATTGTTTTTGGAGATTGAACAGAACTATAAACACTTAAATTTTTTTAAAATGGACAATTTAGATAATGTATTACAAGATGCATTACTTTTAGGACTTGACATCCCCATTTTTTTCATATCCATACATTTTGAGGTTGAGATGATTAATTGTGGGATTGTCAATGTCGAAACATCCTTTTTTGGGTGGATTTTGGAGTGCACCTTATTTCTATAGTACAGGATATGAACTTTTTCTATATTTATATGTTCATTGTCATAGGAACATTACAAGATTTAGGTAAATATATAGTTACATCACAATCGGCACAGCGCCACAAATTTCCCTTTCCACTACCATCTAGCAATCATTGAACTCACATCCGTTGTTGACTCCATCATCACGGCTTCACCCACAATAGAAATTCAAATGAAATCACCTAAAAATGAGGCCCAATGGTCGCTGGGATTTTGGCAAAAATCCCCAATCTCAACCTCATCCAAAACTCTACCCCACAAAATCCACTCTATCTTCCCACCAAGTTGTTTTAAACACACATTTCAACGTTTCCTATTGTGTTAAAAATGCCCCTAAATCAAGAGAGAAACACCATGGAGGTAATTTTTCCGTCACCCACCCAACACAATATACCTCAATTACCCGCAGATACTTCAGTAGATTACTGCATCAATTAGAGGTCAGACTGTTAGCACAAACAATTATGGTTCATCTCCTAATAAATAAAAAAACAATTATGGTTCATCTTGAAATGTAATCTTTATATGTTTAGTTGTATGATCAATCACTGGAATAGATGGATCACAAAATACAGGCAAAGATCGAAGCCAACCTAATCATAAACTTAGATTGTCACTAATCAATTAGCATCGAAGCAAGCTTTCTTCTGCTCTCTAAATCATAACCACACCATCCATGTAAACCATTTGAATTCATTTACATGGAATAAACTTCTAATAGTTTAATGAGTCCCAAAATCACATATTACAATCTGAATTCAAAAGATAACAATGACCACAAATGAATCCCATACATTTGATTGGATGCCAGAAATCATCAGTTCTATATAAAAAGAAAAAGCGATATCAGGACTCTGTCCACACCATGCCTTCACAAACAATTCAGAAGCCGAAGAATCAAAGAAAATAAATCAAGAAAGTCCTGAATCAAATCAAAACTACTCATCCATAGATATGAAAACCAGACCTCAATTCAGACTTCAAAGCCTTAGAATCCCCACGGCAACAAGAGGGAGAAAGGTAAAAGTGATGAGACCAGAGAGGTAAAACCCGACGGAAACAAAGAGTCAAAATCGCCAGTCTTTTTTATGCCAGGATACTGGACTGGAGATTTTTGTTTTTTAGTGTAGACTGAAATGAGCGCTGGAGCGTGTGGGGTATTAGGAGGAGAACACAGTACGCGTGGCACGATGTGGTTTGCGGGGGCCACTGGGAATCGGTGGTGCGACCTCACATGATCCGCAGGGATGTGGAAATCAAATAACTACTTGAAAGGGGGACTACAACAAGGATGCATTTCATTTCGGTAAAAGTTAAAACTTAAAAGTAACCCATCACATGGCTCACGCGGTAATAATGTATTTTCTATAGGGTGTGCTTTATATTGACCCGGGGTTCTAAACAATCACCGTAGACCTTACTTTCAATTAGTGTTGAGAAATGTAGTTTCAATCTTGGTGACAGCCTTAGAATATATTCTTATCTTTAATTATAAAATTTAAAGCTTCAAAAATAGTATAGATCGAACAAATCTACGAAAACTTAAGAATCTTAAATATTGACGGTCTAAAAATGTGTTGCAAGATATACTATTTTCAATACTTGAAAATCATTTTTTTTCGTGTCTATGCCTCTTGATTTTGAAATGATCAATTTAAAGATATTTGGATATCAAAACAACATTTTTTAATGAAAATTTTGAGATACATTTTTTAATGAAAATTTTGAGGTGGTTTGATTGTTTAAAGCCTCGGCTCTATATAAATTTTTTACAAAGTTCAAACCCATCACATCACATGGTTGGCGCAGTGGAAATAGTGCTCTTTCAAAGGGATCGCACGCAAGGTGCATTTGGAGGTCTCCATACTCGGCTACAGTTTAATTAGTGTCTAGGGTTTATAAAATATTAACAAAAAAATATATTTGATTGAGTTTATCCATCAAACTAGCTCGTTTGGACTGGTTAAGAGCCTGAACAAGATTGGGCAACAATTTCATAACATATTTTCTATTTTTAAACTAATTTTTATTTTATTTTTAAAAATTCGATCCAATTGATTCAACCCGATTTTGACCATCATTGGTTCAAGGGCATGTTTAATTCTAATCTAATCAATTCTTATGATATTATTAAATAACATTCTATATATAGAAAGAAACAAAAAATTTTTTTGTTTCATGCAAGTTGGATCTCATTACTACAATAGATGGTCCCATGGTATAAAGCATCCATCTTAAAGATAGATTCAAATAGGTGGTTCATCTAAAAACAAATGAAACCAACTGTCCAAATGTTTTTTAATAAAATTATTATTTTTAATTTTCAATTTTTTTTTTTTTTTCATATTCATGATCTCCATGTTAGAGATTGGATGTCCTTAAAAATTAAGTCCAAAAATCCATCTCAAAAATAGATTTTTAAGAGGTGACTCATTTCTACGTGGACTCAAAAAACCATGTCAAAAAAACAAATTCTAGAAATCATCTCTTATGCCGATGACACAAAACATATGTTTAATGAATAAAATTGAGATATGGATGGAAATATAATGAAATAAAGTAACTTTTAGATTTCGTATCAAATTAGATATAGAATGGAGCCCCTAGTTTAAGGATTTATGAAGAAAGATTTGTGCTTATATTAGTCACAGGGTAAGAACGGGAGTTGAATTGTATGGGATCCAATTTCCCGTTGTTGCTTCTTCTTCTTCTAATTCTATGGAGAAACTAGAAGGAAATTACAGAATCAGATGCACATGTCTCTACCAAAAAAATACCACCCTTGGCCAGAAAATCTGCCAAAACATTAGCCTCCCGATAATCATGCACAAAAGATAAATTAAAAGGCCTAGAAAAGTCCAAAATTTGTAGCAACATAGATCTCAACTTCGACTTCTGCTCCCCATTACACCATTTAATGACATTCAAGGGATTACCTTCAACAACACAAAAAAGACCTAAATTTTTTGCCACAAAAAGTTTTAAACCATGAGAGCCAGGAATTCAGCATAGTTTGTTATTTTCTCCTCAAGAGGACTTGCATATGTAAAAACTATATTTCCATCCCAATCCCTCACTACTCCTCCAAAACCAGCTAAACCAAGGTTCCCTAATGAGTTGCCATCAAAATTAAGCTTAAAGACTCCCCTTAAAGGCAGTACCCATCTTCCCAGTGTTCCCTAATGAGTTGCCATCAAAATTAAGCTTAAAGACTCCCCTCAAAGGCGGTACCCATCTCCACAGGGTTCCCTAATAAGTTGCCATCAAAATTAAACTTAAAGACTCCCCTCAAAGGCAATACCCATCTTCCCTTAGACCTACATTTGATGAAGTCCAATTAGAATAGGTTCGATAAGTTTCTCCTAACATCCATTTCCAATATATATTTCCCAACTTTTGTAATTGATAAATACTGCCACATAGAGTGTAAAATCTTCTCCAAAATTCTTTTAAAGGGCATGCTTATCCCATCAAACACTCTCCTATTTCCTTCCTTCCAAACCTCCCACAAGATCACGCCTCTCACGATTTGCCAAATCACCACATCTGCTTGTAGTAACATGGACAACGGTAAGTTTGAAATAATCCCTAAACTTCCAGAGGGATAACCAATGCAATCTCAAGCAGATCAAAAAACCATAACCAAATTCTAACTGTAAATGGACAATGGAGAAATAGATGAACACCTATTTCACTATCACTGGTTCACATAAAACAGATATTCAGCAAAATCTTCCCTGTTTTGATGAGATTATCAATAGTTAACACCTTATGTTGCATTGCCGACCATAATAATGCTTGCAGCTTTAGCAGTAAAGGCCATTTCCAAATAATGGCAACTTCAAGCATGAACCACCTCCAACGATTATGAAAAAGCAATTGATACATTGACTTAATCGAATAGGTTCCATCTTTATCAATATCCCAAACCACCTCATTAGCTGCATTTTGAGGGATATAAACATCATTCAGTAACGTCAGCAACCCATAAAACTTCAAAAAAAGCTCATCCAGAATTCTATTATATGGAAGATTAATTTTTCACACAACTTGATTACCTCTAATCTCAAAAGTATCAGCAATGGCGGCATTGGCGTTATCCATCCTCTGAAAAACAAGTGGAAATACATATTTCAAGGTTGATGAGCCTAACCATATGTGATGCTAGAAAAAGATATTGCTTCCATCTCCCAAACTCCATTGAATATCCCTGTGAACCAAAGTAATCCTTCCCCCCAACGAGACGTATTTATATTTCCACATATCAAGATTAACGTGTATCCTTTGAATTACTTTATCCTAAATAGCCAATGGAAGTCGACCATCCGAAATTGGCATACCCAAATATGTAATTGGAAAATAATACACCTTGGAACCCAATACCTCTACAATCTCAATGACCACATATTCATTAAAATTTAAGCCAATCACTGCAGTTTTCTCCAAGTTAACCTTAAGACCTAAGGCCACTTCACAACATTTTAAGAAAGTAGCAATATTGGTAATTTGATCAAGCTCAGCCTCACCAAACAACAAAATATCATCTACATATTGTAAGTGAGAAATACAAGGTCCCTCATTTGCCATTTGAAAGCCAGGAAAATGCTATGTAGTTTCGACATTACGAACAAAATGGCTGAAGTATTCTGTATAAATAGTTAATAGGAAAGGGGATAGAGGATCACCTTGACGAAGACCCCGAGATGCATTAAAAAAACCAGTCGAGCTTCCTTTATACAAATGGTAAAATGGGTAAAAGACAAGCACCCATAAATCAAATTTCTCCACTTCTCACCAAAACCCATATTCTTCATAATTTTCAAAAGAATGCTTCATTCAACCATATCATAGCCTTTTTCCATGTCCAATTTAGTCACAACCTCGGGATTACCTCTCAGAATTCTTGAATGTATGCACTCCTGTGCAATCAGGACACTATCATTCATCAATCTATCCCTACTGAAAGCTATATGTGGTCCTAAAATAGTCGGAAGGACCACCTTAAGTCATTCTGCAAGCATCTTAGCCACAATTTTATAAAAACTCGTAAGAGGGCTAATGAGTCTAATATCACCAAACTTAGCAGTGACAGAATTCTTAGGAATGAGGATTTGAAATAGTTTAGCTCTCCAGAGGAACCCCCTAACCATCTCCAACAACCCACTACTAATCATATTTCAAAACTTATGGAAAAAGATAAGAGGAAACCCATCAGGGCTAGGTGCTTTACCACCTGGCAAGGAGAGCATAGCTTTTTTCAACTCTTTCAATGATACATCTCCCTCCAGAGAAGATAACAAATTTGAAAGAACTCTGAAATTCACCCTATTCAACCTAGGGGTAAACTTCACCTCAGAAGTGAAGCTTTTTTGAAGTGGCTAATGATAGCATTAGACATCTCATTGCTATCATCAGGATTAGCCCAGAAACATCATTTTGTCGACTGTGTGCATTCCCTATGGCATAGAAAAACTGTGTTCAAATCCCCCTCCTTTAACGATTTGACTATAGACCTTTGCTTCCAATACACATCTTCTACCCTTCTAAGCTCCTATAACTTGATGGTTTTAGAACATCTCTCCACTACCAACTCCTCTGACAAGATTCCAAAATTTTGTACAATGAGATCGACCTCTTCAAGGCTTCTTAGAACTTCCTTAAATTTGCCTCTAACATGATACCTCTTTTCATTTTTCCAAGTAATAAACTTGTGCTTAACATTTAAAAACTTCTTGTGGAGATGGAAATCCAAAGAGCCGAAGGAAATAGTGTTCTCCTAAGAACTTTTAATAATGTCAACTACTTCGTTCTCCTTAAGCCAGCCACTTTCAAACCTAAAAGGTTTAGGTCCTACAGAGACGACTTTAGAACAAAGCATAATAGGGGTATGATCAAATGATAGCCTAGATAAAGCTTTAACCGAAGCAAGAGGGAAAGAATCTGACCATTCCCCTGAAACTAAAAATATGTCAAGTTTAGACATGGACAAATTCAAGGTACTATCATTTGTCTAGGTAAAATTTGTGCCTGAAATAAGCAAATCTAGCAAGGCCTAGGAATCACTAAACCTATTAAACAGCCGCATGACAGACGTAATAAGTCCACCATAGCTACTCTCATCCAGCCATCTAATAAAATTAAAATTTCCCCCTAAACATATCAGATAATCAAAGATAATAAAGAAATCTAATATCTCATTACCAAATATTTCTTTTTGAGAAAAAACATGAGGTCCATATACATTCATCACCCCACGAAAAATCAAAATCTGGCCCCACAATACCAACCACCAAAATAATAACTTTTTTCATCAAAGCAAAAAGGCTGCAACACTGTAGGATCCTTCAAAATCCACAGCCCCCTAGAAGCTTTAGCAGAGTCAATCCCCAAATAGTCTACTGACCCAAGTCCCCAAACTTCTTGACACTAGACAAACTGGGACTAGGAAGTTTAGTTTCCTACAGAATAAGCATAGTAGGCTTGAATTTAAAAACAAAAGAGATGACATCTTTCTTATGCTTGATGTCGCCCGATCCTCTAACGTTCTATGAAATAATAATCATTAAAAGGGATTAGCAGAGGAACCCAGGCCATCCCTGCTCGAGCCAAAGTAAACGTCTACCAAGAGCAATGCTTCCTCCATGGCCTCATCTAGAGCCACTTCCACAGTCGACGATTGAGAGGAAGAAAAAAGTCTCAAGCTCACTTCAATAACTTGTACATCAGAGATGATGACTCCTCTCGCAACAACATTAGCAAGCAAAATTCCTCGGGTTTGCAACCTCGCAGAATATCTCGTACCTTTCATCGTGCTTTTTCCTTTGTTTTTCGTCTTACCTCCTTATATGATAGGAGTATTTTCTGAAGCACTTAACTACTCCTTCCCAACAACGTGCTTCCCCTTTTTCTTCGCCTTCTTATTCTCTATAATTTCTTTGAAGACCACCCTAATCGAGACATTAAAGTCCATTCCACAATCAGAAACAATTGAGGCAACCTTGTTCCCATCTGGGTCGTCCTGAAACTCCTCCTCTGAATTCATCTGTACCGACGATACATCTGGAACATAAAAGTTTCGAGCTTCTACTGGAGGGTTTTCTGCAACTAAATGAAGAAGAAGAGATATATCCTTTTGCTGGATGACATTGAGCAGGGGGGTGGGGGCGGGGGGGGCGGCGCGAGGACATTCACTTCCTCCAATGCAAGTCTAGGGTCCTTTATCACAACCTCAGAAGCATAACTAATTTCTCCCATATCTTTTAGAACTTTAGGTACAAATTTGCTTTCTTCCAAATCACCCTCATTAATCTTGGGTGTGTATACCCTCACCTCCACCAGAAATGCACAGTGAGAAAGCTGCCGAACATTCCACAAACCGCCCCACAGGAATCCACCATTTACGATTTTTCAAAATTTGAAATCCCCTTTTCCCTGCCCTGAAATTGCGCTAACCATTCCATTTTTGAAAATTTCGATGAGCACCCAACGAAAATTTTTTGCCAGGAACATCCATCACCGAAGCAGTAGTGCGGCGGTGAGAAACCTTCTGCCAACCCCCAACTTCCAATCGTGGAACCACAACAGACTTAGGCACATACTGAGACTTATTAATTGTCTTTAAAGAAACCTCAATAGCTAACGATTCTTGGTCCGACAAAAGTCTCACCATTTGGGAATAGAGGCCCCACGCAACTTCCAGATATGGCCTCTCACAAACCTCAAATCTACCCACCAAAGGAGTCTTTATCAATATCATAAAATTCCCCACAGCAATTAGCCAACTTACGAAAAGTATCTAATGTCTAGGCATGGAAAGGAATACTTAACAACCTTATCCAAAGACTTTCCTTCCGCAAGTATTATAAATGTGACGAAGTTTTCCAGAAGTCTAAAGACAACAGCTTGCCTCGAACTCTAACAAATTGGTTTTCTAAAGCCACCAAAGCTTCCTCCTTAGCACGTAAAAAGAACACAATCTTATTATCCTCTAGAATTTTAACCTTCGGAGTATAATAAACCCCATTCCCTTTTAGCCCAGTCGCTCAGGCCAAAAATATCATTCGAAGGTGGGGAGAAAGAACCCACAATTAGAAAACTCTTACCCGAGAACAATTCACCTGACAAATCATACCTCACAGACACCAATGGAGCATCAAAACCTTCATCCTCACCAGCTTCTTCCCCCAGCTCTCCCATCATACTTCTTCCCCAAGCCACCCTCTTATCATTCTTTTTTTTTTTTTTTTTTGGGTAATTTAGTAGGGAAGACAGGCCCCTACCCATTCTGTAGATTAGGAGTTAGCTTTTTGTATTAGTGGGGTGGTATTAGTGGTAGGAATGGAAACCACAACATCTTGACTATGGTGTGAGGTGCTACCACCACTACCCCAGCCCTTTCCCAAAAGTGGTAAGTCAGGGGATTTGGGCCCCTACCTTTTGGTGAGAATGAAGTCAAAGACCTTACCATAGGGTTCGACAATACTATTACTAAGACCCTAGGATATTCTAAAAAAAGAAAGAAGGTAAGTCAGTGGGGATTTGGGGCCCTACCCTTTGGTGAGAATGAAGTTAGAAACTTCAGCACATAGCTCGTTGGTACTACCGTCAAGGCCCCAGCGTATTCTCAAAAAAGTGGTAAGTCAGTGGGGATTTTTAGCCCCTATCCTTTGATGAGAATGGAGCCAAAGACCTCACCATGGGGCTCGACAATACTACCTTCAAGGCCCCATGCCATTCTCACCATTGTTGTTTCGATTTTACATGAACCAAACACTACATAATTCATGACTTATGCAGGAAGCTTTGGGCTCATAATGGTAAAGGGAACATGAGTTAAATTCTATGAGAACTAATCTCTTGGTGTTGCATCAATTTTACGAGAATAAGTCATTACATAGACTCTATTTTATAAAACGGATTGTATACAATGAGACTATCTACTTTTGGTATAGGGAGGTCACAATTACTTACAACCATCCGATGTGAAATCTGATAACTTCGGAGTGGTACAAAATTCGAAAAAATTTCTTTCGAACTTTGAGCTTGGTCAATGAAATTAATACAACCATCCAATTTCACATCCAATGATCAAGATTAATTGTGACCACCTTGTTTCAAAGGTAAATGGTCTCTTTATATACTTTCCCTTTATAAAATAGAATGATCATTAATTGTTATCTACACTCCACTCCATTTCTCCCCCATATTTAAATTTTATCTATTTTTAGATAAATTAGATTAAGCTCAAGTGTAGTACGTCCGTACTTTTCATCTGCACACATTTACATCAATTATTAAAAATAATTCAAAAAGTAATATATGACTTAAATACCCTTATGGTTTAGGGGTATTTTGATATTTTTATCGGTATGTTAAGGTGATAAGGACAATCATATCAAATTAAGATTAATTCAATGTTTAGAAAAAGGGATAAAATTAAAGTATACTTTATGATTTGAAAAAATGGGACTTATTTATAAAATATAATATATGGGACTATTTTTTAATTTTGAAAATAAAATAGGTTCTTTCTGTAAATTTCCCTTTACCTTATTTAATGTAATACTAACATTAGTTGCTTCATATATGTTGCTTGTAGAAATATAATAAAATAGTAAGGAAAGATAAAAAGTATTAGAGTTGATGTCATTTTCAAAAAGCACCCATGAAAGATAAAATCAAATATCTTCTGTCTTCTGCAGACATACACCCCCCCCCCCCAAAAAAAAAATCTTAACAGAATTCCAAGAAACTTTAGTTCTAACTCATAAGGACCATACTAAGTTTAATGAACTATGGTAAATCTAGATCCATTAGAATTGTCATAACGTCACCCAAAATATATTCCAATACACTAAAATTGTCATCTTAGATACCCTTGAGTCTTATGAACATAGAAAACTGACCTGAACATCAATATGATATCCATAAATATGAAACTGAGACCCTGAAATCCTAACTTTGTAGGCCCTTCGAAAGTGACTTAAATTTGTCCAAATTTGGTTCCAAATCAAGCTTTCTAACAGTTTAATTCCTAAATTTGACTTATGGTAAGAAAGTTATGGCAAAAAGAAATGTCGCGTAGGGCAAAGCCTATTGGGCGACGTGAGTCGTCACAAGTCATGCTGATTTTTAGCTAAATTTCACCTAGAAAAATCCAATAATATTTTGGAACCTTCTGAAGGCTTTTAGGGTGACCTAAGTTGGTTCTTGGATACATTTTGGCATGTACAACCTTCAGAATTTGGGGAATATTTCTCAAAAAATCCCTAAAACCCAAGCATATATAGAACCTCTTGATCCCTTTTAGAAAATCACTTAGTAATTCATCCAAAAATTCTTAGAAAAATAAGAATATTCTTAATCCCATAGAAAATTATAAAAATCCTTAAGTAAATTAGGAAATATTCCTAGAAACCCTAAAAAATGATCTTAGGCTCTAGAAACTGTAGATCTAGAAAAAAATCCTATGCTAAAGACCTTAAACCCATATTCTTCAAAAATTTCTCTACAAAATCCTCAAAATCAAATCTTAGGAATAAGATCTCTTAAATCCAAAACATTAAAAGTCATGCATGAAAAAAACAAGAGAAGACATCAAAAGGTCTAAATCAACTTGCAATCCTGATTCGGGGCCCCAACTCTAGGTTTCTCAGGTATGTGATCTGCATTTCTTTCTTGTTTATATTTTATTTATTTCTTTATTTATTTAATTTTATTTTAAAGTTTTTGGTTATTTTATTTCAAGTTAAGTTAGAATTTAGGTTTTTAATGATCTAGGAAAGGGGGGGGGGGGGGGAGTTATAGCTGGGGCTGCAAGTACGTTTTAAAAAGGACCAAATTTGCAAGATTCATGATTGTTCTAAACCTATAGTTTGACCGGCCCCACTTCTGTATCATTCTCTTCACTTTTAACTTATTTTGCATGAATTTCAGTCGATCTCACTCAAAGATGGTCGTAGATTCGAGCACAAATATCTTCAAATAGCATACTTCTTTTGGCTCTACGTCGTTTTGAGATTATCCAATATGATAATTATAGATACCTTATATTTGATTATAGAAGATTCCTCATAAACTCTAGTATCTCAAATTATAGAATATCCTCAAAACTCTAAAACTTCGTCAATAATTTTCCCCAATCAAACTTTATTAATTTAATTTGAAACCTATGTTATTTAGTGGGAAATTTGGTAAACTTTCCAATGGTTTTTTTGGGGTGAATCAGTGGGGAGAGGGCCCCTATCCTTAATAAGAATTGAGCCTAGGATGTAGCGTTGCAAGATTGTCAAGCGCTAACCAATTGTCCCATATCCATTTAACATAGAATGAAAGTTATAGTCACTTTACTAAACAAATTTTTTGAAATTTCAATTTAATTCCATATGAGGTACTAGATGCACATGTCACACATCTTATGTATGGCACAACCCTACTTCCCAGAACTCAATGTATAGATACCCACTGGCATAACCTTAATTTACATCTTCTAGAAGGGCCACAACCACTATTTTGGAGTTCCAAGACACTAGCACAAATTCCAAAGTCAACATTCTTATTATTAAATGTTTCAATAGCCAAAATACTTCTTAGGCAGTTTAGATCCTAATAGTTCGGATTAACTTTATTTTTGGCATAGTTTCCCCTTATACTCCTAGTTTTCACAATCCTTTCTCTATTCCCTACCAATACTCCTAGTTTGTAACATTCTTAGTACTAAACCTAGGCATAATCCTTTCTCTATTCCCTATCACGAATTTTTACCTTGTTCCCTCAATTTTCACCCAATCTAGGCCATAAAAACCTCTTTTCCTCTCTCTATCTCTCTAAAATGATGGACATCACCCCCTTTAATCTTTTTTTCTCTCTCAATGGTGGTGGATTTCTATGCCCTGGCCCCTCTTTTTCATAACACTCTTTTTCTTTCTCTTCCTCATTCTCAAAGGAGCTAGATTTTAACATCATTTTTCCTCTATGTCTCTAAAAAAGGGTAGAAATTTACCCCTTTTCATCTCTCTAGAAGGGGTAGAAATTTGCCCCCCTTTTATCATCTTTTCCTTTAAAAGAAAGTGGAGATAGAGATGTTCGAGAGAGATAAAGAGAAAGAGATTTGTGTGTATGTGAGAGGCATCCTTGTAAAAGAGAGATAGAGAGTGGGAGAGAGAGAGATCCCTGAGTGACAGAGAGAGGGAGAGACGGGGACAAAGCCGTCTTTCCCTTTGGCTACTTGCTTAGGGCTCTCTCTCTCCCTCGAGCATGTGGCCAAAGCCATCACTGTCCTTTTTTATTTTTTATTTTATTGTTTTTTGTGTTTCCCATACTGGTCACTTTTGAGCGAGTCCAACTCATCGTAGTAACTTAGCTCGGGGCAGGATTGAGTCTATGGAACAAGCTGAGTTCTAAATCATTGTACTAAACTCCACAAAAACCCAAAATAGTTATAATCGTGATGGGAGTATGGAGCAGAGAAGACTATGAACATGAATGGCTATAATATGTAACTTGGGGTACATTAAAGTTGATGTGTTGGGGATACAAGCTCCGAGGGTGCCACGAATTCTCAAGCAACTACTAGTTCATATGGCGATGAGTATTTATGGCACAATGTACCTTTGGTATTATATTCCTACTGGTTGCAAATTGAAAGGCAAGTTGAGAAGTGAGGGTGTGAAAAGTAAGCGTTTTTGAAGGAGATAGAGAGAGAACATCTCTAGCGGGATGAAGGAATATAAAGGATTTTAAAAGGGAGAAAAAGAAGCACATTGGTGTGCGAAGGGGGAAATATTGGAGTATGGCCACAAGGGCCTCATGACTACCATTTAGTTGTGGTCATTCTCTTTCCTACTATTTTAAAATACATTTAATAATATTATTTCTTTCTATAATAGTCATATTTGCTTTAAATTCTTTGACCACTCTTTTTTTTTTTTTTTAGTAAATGTCATTCTCTTTCTTTTTCCAAGCCACCCATTAATAATGCATTAATGATCATTTTTTAATCAAGATGTTTTCTTTAGAGAGAGAGAGCAAAGAGAGATTTAAACCATTGAATGCAAAACATGTCATATGTGGCAAGAGAATAAGCTCCAATACTTATAAAATGGGCTCACTAACCTATAGAAAATACAGAAAAATTCAAAGTGATTTGCCCATCTATCCAGTTATCCATATGCTTCACAACAACAGTCCTATTTTCCATATCTTTTTTTTTCTCTCTACTATTTTCAGTCAAGTGGATTTTTCAACTATTTTACTTGACTGGCATCAGAGTGGGTTCTTTTCTTTGTTTGACTCTACAAACTATTAGGCTTAATTGTTCTCTCTCTTGGCCCAGAGATCACAAGGGATCCGCTATTACATCTCTCCTTTACATAAACCTTTGATACTTCCATCCTCTCTCTCATTTATTTTATCCTTATATGCTTAAACTTTTATTTTGTCCTTATATGTACTCTCTTTTATTTTGTCTCTATATGCTTAAACCTCCATTCCCTACATCTGTTGGGTCACGTATTCTTCGCCAAATACTCTTTCTGCTTCTTTTATCTTTTGTTGCCTCTTCTCGCTCTCTTAAACTGTGCACATCCAAGGGAAGCTTTTGGAAATTAGAGTGCAAACCTATTTTTTTAAGGAACATTTATATTTGGGGCTGAAAATAAAAGGAAATAATTTTTGGTGTTTTCTATTCACTCACGGATCTTTTTGGGCTGCTACGTCAATTGTTTCCCAAAACCGCCAGAAACAACTAAAGGCACAATGAGTTAGTAATCATCGAAGATTATTTGGAGGCCAGTACTCTCCCTTAAGAGATCTATGACTCATCATCAACCAAAGGGTGCTGCCATCATTATGCGAGAAATTGGTAAAATCGTTCATCGAGAAAGTGGTTAGTTTATCTAAACCTTGAATTTGTTGACATTCCTATATTTTTTTAATAACATGGCTACTAGATTGGTGATGGCAGAACTATCTAAATTTGAAAAACTTAATGAGACAAACTTCAATATGTGTAAAAGAAAAATGAAATACATCATGATTCAAGATAAGATTGATTATGTTTTGACTTCAATTAACCTGAACTTGCAAAATGGGAATAGGATGATAAATTAACAAAAACCACATTACTTACTTTTATGGATGATGATTTGATAAGAGCTTTTGAAGATTATGAAACATCTAAATTATTGATGGAAGTTTTGATGAAAAATATGGATCTACATCTGAAACCCATATTCAACTTTTGATTGAGAAATACAATTCATATAAGATGAGGGAAAATGAATCTGTAGTAGAGCATGTTAATAAATAAAGACCTGGTTGTGACGGGAAAC
Organism: Amborella trichopoda; assembly: GCF_000471905.2. The sequence goes on along the minus strand of NW_006498806.1, from coordinate 2,572,573 downwards.
CTCATTCCCAATCGTATGCAAGTGTCAATTGTATTGAATAGTCTCCTACATTCATGTGAACTTGTAGTCATTGCTCTTAATCACTCATCCCAAGGAATTACCATGTTGAACTTACCAATGCACCTGAATATAGAGCAAGAACGAAGAAATAAAAAGCGAAAGAAAAAATTGCACTTTGCCCAAAATTCCTTTAAAAATGACCACCATAGACTCTACAATAATCAAAATAACAATAATCGATTTAAAGGGAATGGTAAAGTTTTCAAACCACAAGGAGGAAAAGCTTACAACAACCTGCCAAAATATTTCAACTGTAGAGAGATAGGGCATATTAAACCCAAATATCCTAATAAAAATGTTTCAAATAATGACTACCACAAGAACAATAAATAAAGGAGCAACTGCAAGAATAATAAGAAGCTCGAATTAGTTTGTATATTTTCTGAATCGATGGTGGCCGATCATGATTTGAGAAGATGGTGGGTGGACTTTGCATCGACTAGCCATGTTTCTAAAACTAAGGATGGTTTTGTTGATTAAAAGAAGTCAAAATCACCGACCAACAAATATATATGGGAAATGACACCTTCAGTGATGTGCTATGTGTTGGAGTTGCCTGAGAACATAAATTTCTTCCTCACTAATACTTTGTATGCACCTAATATGAGGCGCAACCTTATTCATGTCCCTAGGTTAGATGAAAAGGGCCATGAGATCCGTTTCAGGTTTGAGAAGGTGTTTATTGGGAAAAGTAGTTAAATATATGTTTGGAGGAAGAAAGTATAAAAATATGTATTGCTTAAATATTATTAATGGAATGAACGATGTTACTGCTTTTTATATTGATATGGCAATGAATGTGGCTGGAAATGATGCATATATATGGTACTTAAGATTATGACATATTAATAAAAATAAAATACAAAAAATAATAAAATGAGAATTAATACCAAATCTTAAATAAATTGAGTGCCAAACTTGTGAACCATGCCTATCAGGAAAACCGTCTAGGAAGTCATTGCCTAAAGGACAAAAATCACAAAAATTGCTTAATATAATGCACTCATATATATATGTGGACCATTAAATGTAAAGACACATAAAGGTATGTAGTATTTCATAACCTTCATAGATGATTACTATAGGTATGGATATGTATATTTAATTAGTAGAAAATCATACGCCTTAGAAACATTTAAAGAATATAAATCATAATTGGAAAGTCAATTAGGAAGACATATAAAAATTCTAAGTTCTGATAGGGGAGGAGAATATACCTTAGAATCATTTAACCAATTTTGTAGAGATCATGGTATAATACATCAAACAACTTTAACATACCCCATAACAAAATGGACTAGCAAAGAGGCGCAATAAGACTTTAATGGAAATAGTTAGGTCTATGATGGGCCATGCCAACCTGGCTGTAAATTTTTGGGGAGAGGCTATCAATACAACTATGCCCATTTGAATAGAGTGCCAACTAATGGCATAGATTTTACCCCTTATAAACTTTGGACAGGAAGAAAACCAGACCTAAGTATATTTAAAATTTGGGGATCGCCTGTACTCATGCTTATCCCTCATCACTAAAGAGACAAAATCTATATTAAAACAATTAAATGCTTATTTATAAGTTATTGTGATATCTCTAAGGGATACAGGTTCTATGATGATGACAATAGAAGTTTTTTGAGAGTATGGATGCCCATTTTCTAGAAAATTTAGATAATAAAACGAATAAAATAAAGAAATTGACTTATTTGAAGAATAACACAATAAATATCAAGGTAATCCCATGGAACTTATGCTAACAACTAGTGATCTTGACCTAATTGAATTTCCTAATCTAAATAGAAATCAAAAGTTTAGAACTCATCATTTCCCTTTAGATAAACATTTTATATTTTTAAATGAGCATGAGATAGATGAACCATGTACTTATAGTGAAGCCATCAACTTACCTGAATCATAGGATGGATCAATGTTATGGATGATGAAATTAACTCTACTGAAAGAAATCAAGTTTGGGAACTTGTAGACCTTCCTGAAGATATGAAGGCTGTAGGATATAAATGGATTCTTAAAAAGAAATTTAAAGCTGATGGATTATGTTGAGACATAATCTCCTGTAGCAAAATTTGCATCTATAACAATAATATTAGCATTGGTAGCATATCATGATTTGGAATTATTTCAATTAGATGTCAAGATAACTTTCTTAAATGGAGAATTAAAAGAAGATATTTATATAGAACAACCAAAATGATATATAGTTACAGGTCAAGAAAAAAAAGTATAAAAATTGAAAAAATCATTATATAGTCTAAAACAATCATCTAGGCAATGATACTTAACTTTTCACAAGGCAATTGCCCAAATCGACTACATAGCTAATAGATTGGATCATTGTGTATATGTTTGGAATGGTGATAGTAAATTTGTGATTTTATCTCTATATGTAGATGATATTCTATCAAATAGAAATGATAAATAAAATTAAATCTTGGCTTAATTCACATTTTGAAATTAAGGATATGGGAGAAGCGTCATATGTTTTAGGAATAAAGATTACAAGGGATATAAATTCTAGGCTTTTTTACTTATCTCAAGAAAAATATCTAGAGAATGTTTTTAAGATATTTAAGATGGAAACTGCAAACCTATGAAAACTCCTATTTGCAAGGGCATGAAGCTATAAAAAAAAATGTCTATTTAATGATGCAAATAAAACTGACCTTAGTTTTGCAATAGGATATGTCAATAGATTTCAAAGTAACCCAGATATGACTCACTGGCAAGCAATTAGAAAGATACTCAGATATATCTAAGGAGCCAAATACTATAAACTATGCTATAAGGCTAATAACCTACAAATTCAAGGATTCTCTAATGTAAACTTCGCAGGAGATCCTGATCATAGAAAATCCACTTCTAAAAATGTTTTTTTCTTTAGGTAAGGTTTAGTTCCCTGGTTTGGTAAGAAACATGAATGTGTTTCTCGATGCACAATGAAAGCGGAATATATCTCTTGTAGTATAGCTTCTACTTTTCGCCGTCTGGATAAGCCGCTTCAGAAGAGATTTGAAGCTGAAAATAGCCGATAAGCCAGTTCCGATATTTTGTAATAACCAGGGTGCCGATGGAGTAATTAGCTCTAAAGGTAGATACATAGAAGTTGATTATCATTATATCCTAAACAGAGCAGAAAATACAGAAGTTGCAATAAGTTATTTGCCCTCCAATGATATGATAACAGTCTCTTAACTAAGGGATTGACTGCTGAATGTTTTCCAAGCATTTGACCATAATGAGACTTAAAGAAATGTAGTTTTTCTTCTCAAAGATGAACATTTAAATGTTACAAAGGATTAACTCATGTAGATGGATAAAACTTTGTATCGAGGCATGTCATATTGGGTAAAACCTTAAATAGGAAAAACCTTGTGGCTTAGCAATGTTGATGCATTCGACTTTTTAGGCCATATGGGAGATATTGGAGTACGACCATAATGGCCTCTTGACTAACATTTAGTTGTGTTCCCTCTCTTTCATACAATTTTAAAATACATTTAATAATGTTATTACTTTCTATAATAGTCTCATTTTCTTTAAATTCTTTAACCACTCCTTTTTTTAGTAAATATCATTCTCTTTCCTTTTTTAATCCACCCATTAATAATGCATTAACGGTCATTTTTTGAATCAAGACATTTTTCTTTAGAGGAAGAGAGAGAGAGCGAGAGAGAGAGAGAGATAATAGAGACGGAAGACTTAGTTGTTGATATGGGCAAAGAGAGATCTAGACCATTAGATGCAAACCTATCATATGTGGCAAGGGGATAAACTCCAATGCTTATAAAATGGGCTCACCAACCCATTAGAAAATATAGAAAAATCTCAGAGCCATTTGCTCATCTCTCCAATTATCCATAAGCTTCACAACATCATTCATTTTCTCCATATCTATGTTTTTCTCTCTATCATTTTTAATCAAGTTAATTTTTCAACTATTTTTCTTTAGAAAAGAAAGTCCATTTCTAGAGAGACGAAAAACATGGGCTTTTAAATGGAGCGAGAGGAATGAGAGCTTGTAACAAGTCTGAGGGATTTTTTAACAAGCAGAGATATTGCAGGGCAAAAATGAGAGAGAGGCTGCCAAAACTCAGTGTTAACTTGGCACTTCACATGGGAGTTGGTGTTGCATATCAAGACTTCGACATATGTCAACACAAGTAGATACATCCCAAGACGTAACCTTTTTTTTTTTTTCTTTGACGGAAATTTTATAAATTTTATTCAACTATAAAAATAGTACAACATATTAGAAAATGAGAACATCTGAAACCACCAAATTAGCAAGAGAAGAACCCTGCTTAGCAAGTGAATCCTCCATGCGTAAACAAAGGAAAGCGATAAAAGCCTAGAGAGATCCAACGTTTCCAGCAAAAATAATATGAGTTCCCATGGGACTTTCTTCTTCTTTTTGCACTAGCTAATAACGTTCAAAGAGTCCCCTTCTACAATACACATCGTCCCAAAATTCTAATCCCTGAAGAAACGAAGACCCTGAACAAGGGCATAAAATTCAGCAAAGTTTGATGTCTTTACCCCTAACGGCCATGCATAAGAAAACAAGATCTGACCCTGCCAATCCCTAACAACACCTCCATAACCCGCAACCCCTGGATTTTCATATGAACTCCCATCAAAATTCAATTTAAACACCCTTTTGACTAGCGGAAACCATCTTCCAGTATGACTCACCTTGCAGCATGCTAACTGAAAAAGATTAGATAAATTGAACCTTACATCAACCTCAACAAATATCTTTCCCCACCTTATGAACCGATAAGTACATCTAGACAGAATGGAGGATATTCTGCAATACGCTATTCCAAGGCAATGAGGCCCCTCAAATACTCTTCGGTTTCGTTCCTTCCAAATTTCCCAAAGAATCACCCCTCGACCTATTTGCTAAATAATAACACCAGTTTGAGGCAAAGAAGGAACCGAAAGAGAGTGCAAGACTCCCATAACATCCGCAGGTAAGACCAAAGGGGAACCTAACTGTCAAAAAAACCAACACCAAATATCATGAGAGTAAGGGCCCTGCAAAAAATGATGGGGGCCAGTTTCCGCATCACTCTTACAAAGAAGACATATATTAGGTAAGTTATTGTCTCTTTTGATAAGATTGTCGGTAGTAAGGACCTTATCTTGCATAACCAGCCAAATGAAAGCTTGCACCTTTAGAGGAACTGGCCACTTCCAAATGTGGGCTAACTCTAGCATTGTCCAACGCCACCTATCATGAAAGAGGAGATCATACATTAATTAAACGGAAAAATGGCCATCTTTAGCAAGATGCCAAATCACCTCATCCTCTGCATCGTCATCACAAGGGATACATACCTCTCTTAACAACAACAGTAACTTGGAAAATTGGGATAGTGTAGCTTCTGAAACCCTATTGTATATGAAGTTAATCTCCCAAACCTTTTTTCCCCCCCGTGCAATCAATAAATCATGTATAGGGGTATTTTTATTCTTCATACTATGGAAAACTAACGGGAACGTTAATTTCAATGGAGCATCACCAAGCCACTTATGGTGCCCGAAAGAAATGTTTCAGCCATTACTAAGACTCCACCGGATATCCCTATGAATCGGAGCTTTACAATAGGTGATGGCTTTTCAACAGGAAGAAATGCCTCTATTGTTACTCCGCTTTCAAACCCACATTTGGAATCTGTCTACCCCATATTTTGCCACAATTATACCAAAGTTGATCTTTAAATCTTAGACTCCTCTACCACCACTTGCATAACAATGCCTAATTGACTAGTTTAATCTTTCTTAAACCCCAACCGCCTTCTTTCTTAGGGTACATTCTTTATCCCACTGTAATATGTGGAATTTTTTTGCGTCACCCATAGAGCCCCATAGAAAGTTATGCATAAGCCTCTCTATTTTCTTGGCAACTACTGATGGAATTTGTAGAATAGACAGACATGCTTTTATCAGTGTAATTCTACCCCCCAAAGATAAATATTTGAATTTCCACATATCCAATTTAATTTGAATCCTTTGGATGACTCTATCCCATATTGCAATAGGCAGACGCCCATCTTAGATAGGCATCCCGAGGTAAATCATAGGACAATGATCTACCTTAGCATCAAAGACATCCGCCAAAGCCTTAAAGGTACCCTCATCAAAATTAATGCCAAACATTCATGTTTTCTTAAAATTTACTTTCAAACCCAAAGCCACTTCACAGCATTTTAGAACTACAGCAATATTAGAGACGTTGTCCTCTCTCGCTTCACAAGTTAATAGTGTGTCATCAGCATATTGAAGGTGGGTGATACAAGGTCCATTGTTGGGCAATTGAAATCCTTCAAACGACTATTAGTTGCGACATTGTTGATGAGTAAACTAAAGCATTAGGCATAAATGGTGAAAAGAAAAGGCGAGAGAGGATCACCTTGTCGAATACCTCGTGAGGCTCTAAAGAAACTAGCTGGACACCCAAAAATTGAGAAATGGGCAGAAGAGAGACAGCCAAAATCTAACTCCTCCACTTTTCCTCAAAGCCCATATTCTTCATGCTTTCCAAAAGCACACTCTATTCCACCCTATCATAGGCTTTTTCCATGTCCAGTTTGATAACTAAACTAGGAATAGCCTCCAATACCCGAGAGTGTATACATTATTGGGTCACCAAGACACTATCAGTAATAAGTCTGTCTTGAATAAATGTTGACTGAGAGCCCGAAATAATGGAAGGTAACACCATTTTAAGACGCTCAGCTATTACCTTAGTAATAATTTTATACAGACTTGATAGCAAACTAATAAGTCTAATATCCCCCAAACTTTCAATGATGGACTTCTTAGGAATAAGAGTTATAAAGGTTGAATTGATACCTCGAAAGAGCTCCCCTCTCCTAAAAAAGCCTCTCACTAGCTCAAGAAATTCACTACATACCAAATTCTAAAAAGTATGGAAAAACACCAAAGGAAACCTATCTAGCCCAGAGGCTTTATCCCTAGGTAGTGAGAACATCGCTTTTTTTAGTTCCTCCATAGTAACATTCCTTTCCAAGAAAGAGACCAAATTTGGGTGGAGGGCTTTAAAACCCACCCTCTCTAGTCGAGGAGTAATACTAATCTCCGAAGAGAAAGCCTTCTGAAAATGACTAATAATAGCTTTAGTCATCTCCTCACCATTATTAGGGTCAATACCTTGAATATTAAGACCAGAGTTGTCATTTTGACGTGTCCAAGCATTGATCATAGCATGGAAGAATTTAGTGTTCGAATCACCTTCTTTAAGCCATTTTATCCGCGATCGTTGTTTCCAATAAACTTCATCCACTCTTCTAAGTTTCTCTAACTCCTTGGTGCAAAGAGTTCATTAATGCATCAAATCTTCAGAAACAACACCTGAGCTTTCTATCATCCCATCAACCTCTTGAATTTTATAAAGAACCTCATCAATCCTACCCCTGACGAAAGCTCGATTATTTTTCTTCCAATCAATCAACTTATACTTCACAATTAGCAACTTCTTATGTAGTTGGAAATCCATAGACCCTATTGAGATAGTATTTTCCCAAGGGCTTTTCATGAGATTAGTAGCCTCTTTATTTTGCAGCCACCCAATGTCCAACCTAAACAGTACAGGGCCCTTAGAGACTTTCTTTGTATATAAAAGAATTGGGGTATGGTCAGAAGATAACCTAAGCAACGCTTTGATCGAAGGCAGAGGGAAGGCTTCGGATCAAGAGCAAGAGCTAAGAAACCTATCAAGTTTTGACGTACAAAGGTTAAGCAAGCTACTGTTGGACTAAGTAAAATGAGAGCCTGAGATTGGTAAGTCAATCAGAGCATTGGTCTCAATAAAATGATTAAACAACCGCATTACCCTTGTCACTGAACTCCCACTATTACTTTCTTCCAGCCACCTTATAAAGTTAAAATCCCCCCTTAATGGAAAATCAACAGACTGAATAATGTCAGACATATCATTAATAAAAACTTCCTTTGCCTCTCAATAATGAGGTCCATAAACATTTAGCAAACTCGATTTAAAGTCAGAAAGGGGACACAAAAACCAACAAGCAAAAATCCAATTTAACTCCACAACAAAAGACTGAAGCCCATTTGGGTCCCAAAGAACCCATTGTCCACCTGAAGAACCAATAGCATCACATCCAGCAAAATCTACATAACCAAGTCCCAAAATTGCCTAACTCCTCCCAAAGAAGGAGCAGAAAGTTTAGTTTCTTGTAAGATAACCACTGTAGGTCTGTACTTAGAAATTAAAAAAAGGACATCTTTTTATCGTTTGAGGTCTCCTAAACCTCTTACATTACAAGATAGAATTAACATCAACAGGACGGGGCAAAAGAAGAACCTGGGCCATCCCTACGCCATCCAAAAAATGCCTCCTCCAATAGCATGACCTCTTCAAGACTTTCACCTAGCACCTCCACACTATCCAAAGAGTCGGAGCTGTCCCCTCTTGGCTCATCCGCAATTATGATGCCCCTCCCTGCTACATTCAAAGGCATTCTTTCGTGTGCCTGCAACCTGGCTGAAAACCTAGTAGGACTTATCACTGTCTTTTCTATCCCTTTAGCTTTATCCCCCTTAGAGCGCAGAGTAATCAGAGAAGAAACCTCAGACAATGGACGCTTGTTCCCAGCCATCTTATCAAGCATCTCTGAATTATCAAAGTCAACAGACCTCTTCTTCTCCCTTCTTTTCTTCTTAATAATCTCTTGAAAACTACTCCAATCAGAATGTTGAAGTCCATCCCAGAATCATTAATCACGAAATAAATCTTGGCCTCTATCGGACTCTCTTCAGCTTGTAAGTGGATAAATTCATCAGTTTTCATAGGAGAAGTTTGTTGTGGCTCGCCATCCCCAAGCACCATGTCCATAACGGACGCAGCAGTAGTAAACTGACGAAGAAGAGGATGGGCTTCCTGGAAGACGTTTAGTGGTGGGGGTTCCTCAACCTCGACCATCGCTAGGTTACCATGAATATCGTTCCCCATATCTTGAGTATCAGCCACTACCCCATCTGCAACTACAATATGGTGAGCGACTCCATCGACCAGCAGAGCATCATCTTCATCCTCCACATGCTAATGGTTCCATCAGCAAATGATCAAAAGTAGGGAGAGGATAGACCATGTCCTATGTGAGGCCATGCGATACCACAATAGGTACATCTTGAGCAATAAGGCTAACAATTCTTTAGAAATTACCGTCGAGCTCTTCTGGAAAGCTAACCGAATCAGCGTCGAAAGAAGCAAGAAGGAGCTCCAACGGTGAACCGCCTCTTCCTTAGCCACCTTAGCAGGTTGAAAATCTCATTTCAACTGGGGAATCCTAAGAAACAATGAAATTAAAGATTGCCTTACAGATATAATGGACACCTCTTTGAGAACTCTCACCACCGCAACCTTCTTCCCCAAACTTTGTGCCACCAACTCATCACTCAAAGATTTGCCGCCATTCAACAAATTACAAGCCACAGGTGAACCCGCATGACCATCACTTGATTGTAGACCCTCCGAATTCTTAGTAACCTCCTCCTTAGAATGCACCAGTCCATCTTTGAAACGGCTCACCGGATTCCAGCGTTTTTTAATTTTAAAATTTTGAAACCTTCCTTTTGTAACGGATTGCCTATTAGGTGCCTAAATGCCTTTTCGTTGCCTGGTCGCCGAAAAATTCCATCCCGCTACAACCTTCCTATTATTAACCTCTTTTTTACGATGGGAAACCATCATCCATTCCCCTGGGGGATCATCAGCAACATAGATAGCCTTTTCCTGATGCAGCAGACCACTTTCTGAAGAAATTTTAATAGCAAAGTTATCATGACCAATAGTCATCCGTACATACTTAGGGAGAGGGATCCCCCATACTTTTCAAATATGCACTCGGATCATACGGAGATTAGGGCCAGAGAGGCTCTTCATATCAATGTCGCAAAACTCCCCGCAGTAATTCGCAATCATACAAATATTTTCAACTGAGCAACCATGAAAATGAATACCAGCTATATGAATCCAAACACTCTCTTTCGGGAAATAAGACCAATGGGAAGAAGGTTTCCACTGGTCCAAAGACATTGACTTCCCACGAATGCAAACAAAACGATTAACCAGAGCAACCATCACATCATTTCAGGATCGAAGCAGGAATACAATCTTATTATCTCCTAATATCTTAACTTTAGGAGCATAAAACATATTCCAACATCTTCTAACCCAGTCACTTAGCCCAAAAATATCAGTAGAAGGAGGGGAAAATGACCCCACTATAGGAAACCGAGCATCCTGAAAGAGGCCACCACCTTGATCAAACTTCATCGTGATCACATTGTCCTTCAAGTCACCCTCATGAACTCCAAGAACATCACCTACTACCCCCCAACATAATCCATCACTACCTCGGAGACCTCTATCTCCCATCTCCATTCCCCTCTCCTTTGAAATCTCCTTTTCTTTTCTTATTTTCTAGATCTATACATCTCTTTGTCAATTACCACTTTTTACTTGCCACAAAAAAAAAAACATACATTACAACGTTGATCCATCCCTTGCTTGCCCTGTTTTCTCCAAGACGTAATCATACCTTCCAATAAGACTATAAACAAGTGAAATAATAAGTTCGGTGCTAGCCATGGAAATGATCAAAATAAATCCTATAGTTGCATACAAAACTTTAAGCACATCGGCCCTTCACCAAATTTTGAATATTGGCCCACATAAAATTTAAGAGGTGCTTCTGGCTATACATCCTCCGATGAAAGCCCTAAAAGATTACCTTATTTACCTTGCCGAATATCTATGCGAGGATCTTGCTTTGCACTACCAAGATTGTCTATTGCCAAAATCAAATTCCATTTTTTAGCTTCATCTTCCGTTATAACCAAATTTACTTACCCTTTCTTTTACAATTGTAATTTTTAACAATTTGAACAAGTTTCTTTCCCAGACTCCCTTTAGTGCAACTAGAGAAAATTTTGAAACTTTGAGTAGTCCACCTTCCCAGTATAGTTTGAAATTAATGACCTAATATATCTAGAGAAGAAGTAGGAAAAAGCTCTAATGATGGTGATGATATATCTAAAGAAGAAAGTGAAATCAAACTCTTCTTCAATTTTGACCCATGCTTCACATTTTCAAGTGTCCGAACCATCCCATCACATATCCTCGCATAAAGTAAGCCTATTCCAATCATTTTGTCATTGAATTATTCCATTTGGTGTCAAACCGTCTTCAAACTGCTTATATGAATCAAACCATGATTTACATAGGCATATAATATGTGGCGCTCCACTATTAAGAACCAAACTTCAATAATACATGGGATTGCATCTTGCCATCAACACCTCATCTTTAATATAATTGGTATTGTATTTTCAACTTGGTGAGCCTCATTCTTGGCTTCACCCTATTATTTCATTCATGAACTAGATCCCTTTAAGGAATACCATTTTTCTTTCCAAAAATTTTCCTTACATAGCTGGGCTTGCCACAAAACCAATAATTTTTGTCATAACGCCCCTTGACTTCGATCAGAAATAAGCTTTGCTACTTAAGGAATCTTTGATGAACCATCCCATTCATTCAATAGAACTCTTACAACAGGGACATCAATCCTTGAAAACATTGATCTAACTACTAATGCATTCTTTCGGAGTTCATTGGCAGGTGGAGCATTAAAAAATAAATTCACTTTAAGGGATTCTTCCATATTACAATTTAATGTAGTAACAAAATTATCATGAGGCTCTAGTGACGAATAGAATAATGTCACTGCTTTATCTTCCTCATCCATCATTGCCCTTTTACTCTGGAGTACACAAACTATGTTGTTCAAGTTATTCAAGTGTTCTGATACTTCCACTCCTTCACACATCCTCAAATCATACAATTTTTTATTCAAGAAAATCTGATTTGTGAGGGACAATGTTTGGTATAAGCTTTCTAGCTTTAACCATATGTCAGTTGCTGTGACGACTCTAAAATTTGTGAAATTACAACATAATATTAATAGTGTTGATAGATATAAACAATAAATAAATAAATAAAATAAAATAAAATACTTACAACTAGCTGGCCTAGATTACAAGCTTTGATAATGCTGTGCTTTAACAAAATATTTCCAACCAATTGTTATTATTTTTGTTTAAATTGGTGCTAGTCTACTTTTATAGTGTAGACCTTATGGTCTACACTTCCTTTGCACTATGGTTTATTTTAAACCAAATGTTTACCACCTTACGTGGCAACCCAACAAACCACATTCATGTAGTCAAGACACTTTTTTATAAAAGGTGTTAACATTTTAAAAGCTCTCTCTCTCTCATACTATACTCTCTCTCTCCCTCAAAAAGGTATTTTATTTTAGAAAGTCTCTCTCTTATACCTCTCATAACACTCTTGCTTGCACTGCGGCACCTCACACACTCTCTCTCTAGACCTCTCACAATCCCTGTCTTGCCCTGCTTTTTCTCTTTCATAACATTAAGCTTCATGGCCGTCCCGGTTTGGAGTGAAAACCTTGTAAATAGTTGGGTCAAAGAGAATAATGAAGCTAGCCTTTGAATACACTACTCATGGGTTCCATTGGGTTTTAGCCATGAGAACAATTTTTCTTTTCATTTCCAGATTTCAAGAAGATTTGTTATTGGATAGTCAGAGTAGCTTTAAGAGTGAAGGTATAATGGCAAATCTATCATCTTGTCTTCTTCCTGGTTATGCATTGTGCCTAGTCCCTGTAATGTCAAGGGGCCGCAAACTGTTACCTATGGTTTCAGAAACGGAGCAAAGACTCTAAAAATGAAAAAGGTCTCCGCAATTCCTCTTCTGAAAGTGACACATAAGTAAGTGATCTCATTCTCCTAAAAAGTAGTTTGATATTAATACAATTGCATTATTTTCGTCCATCATCTTTATTTATAAGTTTTATGTGTGAGCGATCACAATTTCCTATAAAATAGTTATTTAAAACTGTTGTTTTCATATTTCTGTTTATCATTATGAATTTTGATATTGTAAGTATTATGTGCAAGTGGCCTTACTTTTCTTGAAAAAAAGTTGGTTAAAATTTTGAAATTTTGTGTTATAAGTTTTACATGTTTATGTAACATGATTTGTGATATGTCTGTTTATTGTTAAGGATATTAAACAGTTGAGAATTCTGTATTTACCTATGGATTTTTATGAGAGTTCTTTTATTAATAATAGATTATTTATCCTGTTACATTTCAAAAATGTCTCAACCTTTCTAGAATTATTTCCCAAAATTTTTGATTGGCTACTTACAGATATTTCAATGGAAGTGATTGTTATTAAATTGCTTCAAGTGAATTCATGTTAATATTTTCAATGATACTTCGCATATATAATATTGTTGCTTTCTGATGTTTAAAGAGTTTTAGAGATAATTTGAGTATAAGTGGACCTGCAAGGATCGTTAGGACCTATTCGGTTATGTCGGTAGCGACTATTTGGACTCATCCAGGATACAAGTGAGGTATGATCAAACCTGCAGGGATTGTTAGGACCTATCCGGTTACTCCGGTAGCGACTATTTGGACTCATTCGGGACGCTGGTGAGGTATGTTTGGACCTGTACGGATTATTTAGACCTATCTGATAGGTGCTATTTAGACTCATCCGGTATGCCGGTGAGGTTTGTTTGGACCTGTAGGGATTGTTTGGACCCATCAGGACGCTGCTGGGGTATATAGCTGACCTACTTGGGATGTCAGTACGATATTTTGTGAAATCCTTTGAATTATGCATCTTTGTTAAAATGTTTATACGCATTTCCATTATTTGGATTATGTTTAATTGTGGATTTGTGAAAGTGCAATTGTTATCTATAAATGTTTTTGTTCGAAATTCTTCCTCAGGTTGTTTTTTTATATATACATTCTTCAGAAAATGTTTATATCTTCCAATCATGATTATTTTTAGGACCATGATGATCACTTACTGAGTAGCCAACCTCACCAAACTATGGTAAATATTTTTCAGGGTAATTACAGTCTCATAGTTAAATACACGTCAAGACCAGCTTGTGAAGAAGATGCAGTCATGTCATAACTAAATTCTCCTTTGTAACTTTTGTTTAACTTCACCACTGTAAACTTTTGTTCTATCAACAGATGTATACTTAGCCTTCATGTTAATACCAGTTGTGCGCAAACTTTGTACAAATTTTAATTAATAAAAAAATTTGTTTTGTTACAATATATATTAATAGGAATTTGAATTTTTCTAGTATAAGAATAGTCTGTCACACCTCGGGAATGTTAGAAATCTTGGGGCGTGACAGCGCCGTCCTTTCTCCTAGTATTAAATAGTCTTTCAACTTCTAAATACAAGCAAACAGTGGCAAGTACCATCATGTCAAATTCTTCCCACTCATCATCCTTCATATTATTTAATTTTTGTTGCAGTGTTTTATATATAGATCATGCTATATCAATATATCGTGAACTTTTATTTTTTAAAGTTCAAAATCTTTCCATCCATAAAACTTATTTACTTCAAATTTGAAACTAGTAATTTTCCCAAATTATTGCACACTTCCCTTGAGATCCAATAGCACTTGAAGGGAACCGAAACTTGCTTGTTTGCCCCTTGTGGTGAACACATTATTACAACAAATTCAAAACCTTGGAACCAACTCACCTATTACCAGCAAATTGATTTCGAAAAATCCAAACACCAAGGACTATATTTGGTGCAATAAATTTGGAAAAAAAAAAAAAGAGAACATAAGAAATCCAAAACCACAACAATAATACTAAATTACTATTCAATACTAAATTACAATTCAAGCACCATCAACACACAAATACACATGGTTCACCCTAATCGGTTACATCAACAGAGCATCCAGCAAAGAAACGATTTTATTACTATAAAAGAATTATAAAATTAGGTATATGCACGGCTTACCTCACAGTAGACAGCACTGTCGATTCCCCCTTCCACTACCATAAAAGAACCATTAAACGAACCTCTATTGTTGACTCCATCAACATAGTTCTATCGATAATGGAAAACCCCGATGAAATCACCAAAAAATAGGGCACTATAATAGTTAGGATTTTGCCCAAAACCCCAAACCCGAAAATCTACAAGAGCTTTCCCTCATCAGATCCTCTCTCTCTCTCTCTCTCTCTCAAATGGCTTATAAAGCCCACAACATGAGTGGTTTTGTATCACTAACCCAGCAAAAGTGCAGTTCTAATATTGGAAAACTCTCATATTGGTCATCCACAATAATTGCGGATCTAAGAAAAAAAAATAGATTTCAAACCCACAAAACATGACATGTAACAAATTATTTGGATTGTTTATTTTAAAATATATATTAATCCATCAGATCTGCATCATTTTTGGAACTTCAAGCATCATAATTTATGACATAATCGCATTTTCAAGCTCTCACAATGGTTCTTAATGCCAAAACTGCATTTTCTAGTGGGGCTGAAGTTCAACTTTACATTGTAAAATTCGCAATCTTACTCCAACCGCACCAAATAGTAAAATCAAGACCCATTCATTTATACAAAATTTATAAAACCCAAGTGGGAAACATGCAAACAACTATTAGAATGTCATGTCAATCTTAGCCATCCAAACCAACAAATGATCAAAGAATAGGAATAAAAAGCCGACTTATTTCTACAGCAACAATCACATTGTATAATTAGAGATGAAAGCGCGAGCCATTGATGATCCAACAAGCAACTTTGAAGCCAGACAAGAGTGTAGATGCAGCCAAGAAGACGGCTCCTCCAAAACCAAGAGATATGGAGACAGCAGATTGTATACAAAAGGCGTTAACTTCATTGCACGAGTGTTCTTGGCCAACCCATGCACTTCCTGATCTAAGAGCTTGTGCCATGACAGTACCAGCAGAATTTGCACAGAAGAGTAGGTATGCAAATGCCTGTCTCAAGAAACCAATTTGGATTTCATCACACTAGAAAGAGAGAGATAGAGTCTCAACAAACCAATTTGGATTTCATCATACGTGATAGAGAGAGTCCCAAAAAAAAAAAAACATTGGCTCTATATGAAGGGTGTGGTTTCTATATAAGATTGCAACCTTAAACAATCCAATTAAGGAGTACCTCCAAATTTTATCATAATTTGTAATTTTGGTGTAAAAAATTCTTACGATTATATTAAAATTTATTTTCATATTTAATGATAAAATTTTAAACTTAAAAAATAGTTAAAATAAAGTAGATCTATACACATCTTGAAAATGGTCAGTCTAGATAATCTATTGCAATATTTATGGGACTCAATTTTTTTTTTTTGAGGTTGAGATGATCAATTAGAGGGTTTTTCAACATTAAAAACGACATTTTCCAATGGACTTTTGAGGTGCATATTTAATTCTACATTGTAAGGTTGAAACCTTATATAACTTGTTCCCTATATGAAAGAGATGCAAATACTTAAATTTTTCGGGCCAGGCCCAGGCACCGGGGCCATTGCCACCCTTAATCAAAAGAGATGCAAACACGAAAGCTAATAATTAAGCCAGTACAATGGTTCCATTAGTAACATTGTAAAGCTAGAGATGAGGATTTTGCCCCACAAAAGTGAAGGGGAGAGAGACTAAAAAGTAGAAAGAGAGACTAAAAAGCAGAAAAAGAGAGGGGGAAAGACATATGGAGGACAGGAAATGCGTGAAGGTGTTTAAAGTTTTGACAAGGAAAAAAAAAAAAGGGGGATGATGCCTTGATATTTGAAGTTTAATTGACGTGGTGGACCATGGGGAAATTGACCCTCACAAATTCAAAGAGGAAAGAATATCATATTAAAAAAAGAAATGTGAAGAAACCGAGGTAAGAGGCATGGTTAAAAGGGGCTATAAATGTGTGATGTCTTAACTTTTAACCAGAGTAAGGAGAAGAAGTTGTAAAGAGGGTCGACGGAATTGACCCTTTTCATTAATCTCCCAAATTTTGATATTTTTATCAACCAAAAAGTTATTTTCAATTTAAATATTTAAAAGAAAAATATAAATAAAGATAAGCAGTGGCCCCACAAAGGACTCGAAGAAATCCAAATAAGACTTCGCTAGTCTTCGACCAAGACCAACTATTCTATAAAATATAATGTCCAAAAATATATTAAGCATACAGCCATCTAATTTTGATCAAGAAAGCCATTCACTGTTTGATTTTAGGTCCGACATCTCAAAGTATTTTATTTTTAATTTTTTTTATATAAATTGTATGAATATGAAATTTGGTACATGTCATCTTCTCATTGAAGCACACCTATAAAAAATATTAAAAATAATTTTTTAATAAAATATAATAACCAAAATACCCCTTGAAACTTTCAGGGGTATTTTAATCATTTTATTTATTGGAAATATTTTTTAATATTTTTTGCTAGTGCGAATTTCATAAAGGTTTGGACATACAAAATTTGGTGTCTAAATAGTTGACAAAAAAAAAATTTAAAATAAAATAGTGTAGAAACGTGACATTGTGATTGGGGCAATCTTAGCCCTCCATTCAAAATGGACGGTTGGATAAGAGGAAGTATATAAGTTTTATGTTGTAGAATAAGCATAGAAAGCTTGCCCATTGCATATATCTTGACAAATGGATAGGGTCATAAGTGTGTCCGCCCACAATTCATACGTGGAAACATTCCACAATCAAGGTAAGAATGTTAGGGATGGATTTTAGCTGGGACTACTTTAAAATTTTGTAAATAAAAATGTATATTCAGTTGTTTTTCACTTAAAAAAAAAAAAAACCCTTTACATGTGGTGTCACGTTCATGTATAAGTGATTATTATTTCTATTGATTCGATCTAAATGGGGAAGGCTAGGATAGCTCAATCATAATTTCAGGTAAAATATTATTTTATTTTATTTTTTATAAAAAACATCTTAATATGAAATTTGGGAGTGGCCACTTAATGATCTCAACAAAAAATATTACAAATATCTTATAAAATAATAATAACTAAAATATTTTCAAAGGCATTTTGGTCAAATATTTTATAAAATTATATCTTCCCATTTTTATCAAATTGAAATTCAAAATGATTTGTAAAAAACAAAAAATTTAAAAATAAAACAATCCTATCAAGATTTGAAGCTCAGAAGCCAGTTTGTAACCTCATAACTAAAGCTATCCTAACCATCCATTCAGGTCGGACGACTTGAAATAATTGCTATATATAA
The DNA here is from genome assembly GCF_000471905.2 of Amborella trichopoda. The sequence continues at coordinate 2,554,291 of NW_006498806.1, read as the reverse complement.
CCATCCATTCAGATCGACTTGAAATAATTGCTATATATAGTATATAGAGTGGCATCGCATGTAGACAGGTTGGTAAAGACACATAAAGAGTCATGTAGACAGGTTTCCCTTTAAAAGATATACTTGATGGAGTAAGGTTAAGACACATAAAGTGAAGACAGATAGATGTGGAATTTATCCCAATAAAATTTGCTCAGAAACATAAAACTTCGAATGGCCTCTCGCTAAAAGAAAATTAAATTGAGAACCTTATACAATACTAGAGAATCTCGTATTGTCTGATTGGATTAGTACAAAGTCGCAATTGGATGGCTTGAGAGTCCGTCACAAATTTCGAGAAATTTTTTTTTAACTTTGAGTCTAATAAATGATACACGTACAACCACTTAATTTCAAATCTAAAGATCAAAAAGATTGTGACCTAATTGTACTAAACCTAAATTGATCTCTTTTGCATGATGCTCCTATTGATATTCAGTAACCTAAATTGGTCTCTTTTGCATGATGCTCCTATTGATATTCAGTAACCTAAATTGGTCTCTTTTGCATGATGCTCCTATTGATATTCAGTAACCTAAATTGGTCTCTTTTGCATGATGCTCCTATTGATATTCAGTCTTAAAATTTGTTAAATTGGGAAGTCCATAAGTCAGGAAGGTAAATTTTAAGAGAAAAGAGATATCATTATGGAGAAGTAAAAGGAAGTAAAAGAGAAAAAAAAAAAGAGAAATTTTTAAAAGAGGAGACGTAGGAGGGATAGAGATTTAAGGGGAAGGGAGTACCTGATCATGACTGAAGTCGAACCAGACTTGAATGGTCTCCGGTAGTATGGTGGTTCCTTTAAGGATCTCCCAAATGGTGGCCCCCATTTGAACCAATGAATATAGGCAAATTATCGCATTTCCGGCCACCACATACCTTAAAAATAGTCCCCAAAAACATAAGAAGGTTCTTGGCATGTGAGTAAAACATGAGCACAATGTCTTTTTTCCATGTTTGCCAGTACTAATCTTTAAGTAAGCAAGAAAGAGGATTTTTTATATAAATTTAAATATAAAAATAGGAAAATTTATTGAAATACCCTAACTTTTAACAAAAATGTATATTATTTATTTTTTATGGTTACAATCATCTTAGATTTGAAATCGGGTGGTTGAAGATGTGCCATTGTTTAGGAACAACATCCAAAACAAAATTTCTTGAATGTTGTGATACATTTTTATCTGCTGGATTTCACATCTAACGGCTAAAAGTAGTTGTGACCGTTTTGTACAAAAAATAAATGTGCTCATAGCATACAATCTCTTTTATCTATATGCAACTATTTGAACTCAAGATCATGCAAGATTTTATGGATATTTGGAAATTAAATCAAAAGATATAGGTAAGATGTTAAATTGTTCTTCTCTCATAGGTAATTTGATAAATTTCCCTAAAAAACAAGGTTTAAGAAAGATGGACTAGTGACCCAAACCACCCATCCAAAAAACCGATCCAGACCGACAAATCAATGCTTTGGATTGGCAATCGGGCCGGGTGAACTAGCCAATACAAAATTATTCTGAACAAAAAAATTAAAAAATAAAAGATGGGAACAGTTCTGGCCGGTTCTCAATTCCCAATCCGGATCGGCCGCTTCCGATCCAAATCCCTGGCTTTTCTTAACATTGCTAAAAATATATAGTTTGAAAAAGGAATAAATGGTTGATGATGGGATATTTAATAGCAAGATAAGTATGATTATCTTCCATATGATCGTCAAAAGTTTATGGTCATAAGTTTAATCATTGAGTAATCCAGGATAAGACTTGATAATCCATGGATAGAACTTGAATAGATGGGAGAGAGAGTGGACCCCCTAAAAAAGATGACATGACCAAGGTGATCAATATGTGGCATCACCACCGTTCATTGATTTCTTGGATGGGCAAGTGCTTATAACTGGGGTTTTAAAAAATAGGAATCCAGCTCTAAATCACCATGGGACCGATTACGATCCGACACATGTAAGAATAAGATAGAAAACTGCAAAAACATTTAGAAATCTATGGAGCTAAGAATTCCTACTAGGTTCCTCAAAGCGCTCACACCCAACCCATATACCCCTTCCCAATTAATTCCACTATTTTTATAAGAGAAATTTATCAAAGGGTGAGGTTTGTATAACGTGTCAACCTTATACTATTGAAATAAGGTGCTCCTCAAAACTATCCTGAAAATGCAACTTCGGCGTTGCAAAGCCTTGTGACGGTATGAAAGCTTATTTCGACCTTATGAAATTTAAAGTTTTAGAAGTGGTGACGATCAAGCAGATCTATGAACACTTGAAAATCTTGAAAATTGATTGGTCGAGATAATGTGTTAAAAGATGAATTATTTTTAGAACTAAAAATACTTTCTTTTTCTTTTCCTTTTTATATCTATGAATCTCGATGTTGAGATGATCAATTTGAGAGGTTTACAGCATAGGAAAAATGTGTTCGGTAGAGTTTTGGGGTGCACTTTACCTGACACCTTATATAAACTTTTTTTCTTTATAAAAATACACACAACATTTGAACATTTTACCTTTGGTGCATTCTGATAAATTTCAAAATCCATTTTACTGCGCCCTTTTGATGGACTACTTCAGATTTGATCAAAAGAGTGATGGTAAATTTCAAATTAGAAAAAAAAAAGAATGGGTAAGATATTACATTAGTTTTATTCTTATTATAAAAAAAAAGATATTAAATAGTTCAACTTCCAATTGTTTTCAATAACCCTCCTTGTACCCACGTAGTCCGTATGGATCATAGTATACCGATGTACACCAAGGTATGGCGTGATTTGAGGGTGGACGGATCGCTGCAAAAAATAGAAGAAAATAAAGAAGCAAAATGACACAATTGTTGGGTCCATCACCAAAAACGTGTGGCATTAAATTTCGTCATTCAGGTAGACTTGGGGTCTTGATCATTTCGACACTGTACACACCCTTGGCACCACGAAAAAACGACATCTATTCACAACTGTGACCAAAACTTCGAAAGGCAAAGGATATTATACTCCCGTCCGCAGGAGTAGAATGTATATTTACTCTCTCGGGTAAAACCCCAGGACTCTAAATTTTGAGACACCTCAATAAAAAAACATTTCACAATTCTAATCTCTATGCACTTAAAAAATGTAATGTCACAAGAGGGAGAGTATTTTCCCAAAAAAATAAATTTAAAACGACTTCTTTGGGTTGGTAATTTGAAATGAACATTCTTCAAAAATTTTAATTTTAGGAAGAGAGACTGGCACCTGAAAAATTGAGTTCAAAAGTACATTTTTTTTTTTGAAAAGACAGAGACTGGCGCTTGAAGTAACTGAGGAATGAATTTGTGCTAATAATGGAGACTAGAAAAGCTAGGTTCATCCGCCCGATTTCAACATCTGTGATTGAAAACCGGATCTGCTCGATTGAACCACTATAGACATTAGGAGTGGAAACGGGTCGGCCCAAACACGGACCTGAAGTCACAAAACCTGAATCCGAACTCAAAAATATAATGTGGGACCTAGACCCGACGGGTCCAATTGTTTAGCCCAAACCCAAGTCTACCCTTCGGGTCAAACCCAAACCTAAGTCAAGTCTACCCTTCGGATCCCCGGTCGGGTCTAAGTCAAGTCCATTGACTCAGTCCATTGCCACCCCACTCCCGGGCCCGATCAAAGGCTCAAAGCCATTGCCTTTTGGTACGAAATGACAAAAGCAAAGCGTACTAGAGCAGATATTACAATTGTGCCCCCCCCCCCCAATAAAGGGCACAAGTATAACCCACCCGTCTCTCTCAAATAGTGAAATTTTTGAGGTTTTTCATTATAGAAAACAGTTGAAAAAGCAATTTTCAATCCAGACGCAACAAATATTACTTCTTAAAAATAATAAAAAAATAACGTTAAATAAAATAAAAAAGAGTGTGAATCAATGCTTTCATATTTACCTCACAGCCTTTTTCGGATTGGTCAGAAAGCTTAGGACACTTCCGACAAAGATTTTACAATTTTTTTTAAAATTAATGTAAATATATGTTTACATATAAAATATATTAAAAAAATTAAAAAAAATATTGTGCTTCGTTTCACTTCGGGAATCCAATAAGATCTTTGTGAATAATTTAAGTTCCAGTCTTGTAACGATAATCCAAAAAAAGAGGAAAAAGCAAGACAAATAAAGGAAAAGGAAAGGGGTTTAAGAAGTTACCTGAAAGCGTCATAATTCGTCCAGCTAACCCATTCTCCGGCAGCGTCTCCGTTGGGGATGTGACTGTTCATCGCCATGAAAACGGTTGAAGCGAGAGAGAAGCAAAACGTCACTAAACGGAATATCAGAATCAGCGAATTAAACCTCCTTAATTTTTGAACGGAAACCGTCGACTGAAAGTTAGTAGGGAAGCCTCTGTTTCTAGGGTTAGGGCTCATGGTCCCCTCCCCGTTTCTCATAAACTCCGGCGACCTCATCGGCCGCAATTTGGAGAGATTCGCAGGAAAATCATCGATTTCTGGAGTGTAGAGGGCACGAAAGTGGTAAACAGACAGTGAGAGAGAGAGAGAGAGAGAGATGGGGAGGGCTCTAAAGGGGCATGGGGTTTAGGGATCACGGGTGATTATTTGGGGGATTTACTACGAATTGCAGGAAAGGGGATGAGAAAGAAAGGACACTTTCACCAACATGGAAAGGAAGTACGCGAGGTCCTAGAGAGAGAATCAGGGCTTCTCTTCTCTCTCTCTCTTTCTCTCTACATCACGAGAAAGTGAATCAATGGGATTTCACATTCTCTCTCTATCCCCGTTTCTTCACCCACGAAAAGCAAACAAACCAGTGAGGTTTCAGAAAGGTCTCTCTCCACGAAAAGCAAAGATGACAGAGAACCTCCAACTCCGCCTCTCTCTCTCTCTCTCTCTCTCTCTCTCTCTACTACTACTACAACACACGTACGAGTAGTACGTACTACTACTACTACTACTACCTTCCTTCCTTCTTCCTTCTTCTCTCTCTCTCTACTTCTTACTT
>NW_006498806.1:2538026-2549230 GCF_000471905.2 Amborella trichopoda | reverse complement strand
CGAACGAAACAAAACCAAACGTAGTAGGTTACGTTACGTAAAGGTAACGTACTCTCCTACCGAAACGAACGAACGAATAGTACACGAGAACGTACCACCTACCGCCTCCTCTCTCTCTCTCTCTCTCTCTCTCTCTCTACACTAAAAGCAACACAGTGGAGGATTTCACACTCTTAATACCACCATTTTCCTTTCCCTCTTTCTGTCTCTACTTCTCCACCCAATTTTTTCCTTCTATTTTCTCTCTCCTCTTCCTGGTTTGGGTTTTATGTTTCCCTCCGATCGCCATTATTATTACCTTCTCTTGCTTTTATTTGAGTCCGGGATTTTTGAAAATGATAAATGTACTAAATGACGCGAATACCACTACACCTCCACTTAATAACAGATGTATCCTTCGTTTTGACCGGCTCCCATTTTTTCCTAAAAAGATATATGCGTGTCTTTTTTTTCTTTGAGAGAATATCATTTCTTTTTCTATAAAAAAAAAAAAAACTTCTGCTTCGGAAAAGGATCTTTTTCCAGCCCCTTTGAAATATTTTTACTGTATTCGGGTTTGTCCTCATGATGACTTGTAATGTCAGTTATATCCTTAATTTCTCCTCCTGGACTATCATAACATGAGATAATAATAATGAAAAAAGTCTATATAAGGTTGCAACTTTAAAATGTAGAATTACATATGCATCTCAAAAATCCATCGAAAAAGGTTATTTTAATGTTGAAAAACCTCTATTTGATCATCTCAACATCGAGTTGTATGAATATGAAAAAAAAAAAAGATTTTGGGTTCCAAAAATAGTGCATCTTGCAATACATTATCTAGACCATCTATTTTTTAGATTTTCATATGTTTATAGATCTACTTGGTTTTAACCAATTTTAGAGTTTAAAATTTTATAATTAGACATGAAAAAAGATTTTGAGATACTCCAAAGAGTTATTTGACCAAAATGACATGTTATAGTAAACTTTGGAGGCACGCCTCGATTGGATTGTTTAAGGTTGGAACCTTATAGAAACCGCACCAAATAATAATTGGAAAAAATTTAGCCGAGGCTCTAAACAGTCAAATTAGAGCTCACCTCAAAAATTTCACTAGAAGAGGTTGTTTTGAAGCTTAAATATCCGCAAATTGATCATCTCGACATCCAGATACATGGGCATGAGAAAAAAAATGGATTTCAAATTTTGGAAATACTGCATCTTGTAACGTGTTTTTTTACCGTTAGTTTTTCAAATTTTCATAGATCAACTCCATCTGCACTATTTTTAAAGCTTTAAATTTTATAATTAAAAATAAAGATATATTTAAGGTTATCACAAAGATTTTGAATATTGAAACCACATTTCTCGACACCATTTGAAGCTACACTTTACTTTGAATGTTTAGAGCCTCGGCTATATACAAATGCACATGCGGAGATCATATTTAGCAAAGGGAATAGTTTTTATAAGGTCGCAACCTTAAACTGTAGAAAAAAGGCACACCTCAAAAATTCATATAGAAAAAAGGATGATTGAAAACCTTTTAATTGATCATCTCGATCTTGAGATGTATGAATGTAACAAAAAAAAAAAAAACAAAGTGATTGTAAAGCACCAAAAATGGTACATCTTGTAGTACTATCTAAACTGTCCAGTCTCAAAATTTTAATGTATTTATAGATTTGCTCGATGTATACTATTTTTTGAGTTTTAAGTTTCATGAGTAGATGTAAAGTAGTTTTTTAGGTCATCATTAAAATTTCCAACACCAAAATTACTTCTTTTGATGAGCTTTAGCGGTGCAATTTAATTGGATTATTTAAAGTTGACACCTTATACAAACCATACCATTTAGCATAAACATGTAATGGCGATACATTTGTAAACCAAAATGGTGTTTTGTCTGGATCTAAAGAGTGCAGCCCAAAAAAAAAAGGAGTCAAAGCAACACCAATGGTTGATTGAGAAAACGTGAGTTTCTCAAATTGAGCATAAGACGACGATTCCAATACTCCAATGTAGGAAAAGCACAATACGAGAACGGAACCTGGGCCTAGTAATTCGGACCGAGGAACCCGACCCTAATCGGGAAGATGGCCAAAAAAATGTTTAAAAATATATAAAAAATTAAATAATTATTTAAAATATGAAAAATATGTTTAGATTGAAATTAAACAAATCCAATCTACATGAGGTTAAAACAGTAGTGAAAAAATTAACTTTGAAAAATCAATCGATGATTAGGGGTATTTTAAAAATAATAAAAAAGAAAAAATATATAAAAATAAATATTCATGGCTGAAACACTTTCCAAACTTTGCCAAGATGATAGAAAATATAAAAAATATATATTACAAGTAAATTTCTTATTTGTTTGGAATTTATGTTATTTTTTTGAATTTTATTTTAAGATCCTAAGCTTGATCACCAAATTCAGGATATAACCGAACTAACTAGGCTAACGGCTAGGTAGACCAAAAGAACCAGCAAGGTTGAAGAAAATCCTATGAGGGAAGTAGCAAAAAATGCACGAGCAGGAGGCCTACTTTGGCAGGTCAGGTAGGGGGTCCAACTCCTGGAAGTTAAACCTCTAAATCGGCTAAAAACGCGCTCACCCAGTGTGCAAGTCCGGATAACTCACCTGGGTCCAATTCGACTGCTTTTCCTACACTGGATGAGTCTATATGTACCTTTTCATGTGGAATATAAGGATGGCCTTCAAAGCTAACCAAATAAACCTACGTATACAAACAGATGATCCAAACATGGTATTTGCATAACTTGAGTATCATTAAAAGCTATCCAAATAATCTCGTTTCAATAACTAAGTTTTAACATAATCAAAGTTTGACATAATAAGATTATGACTCTAAACCTTAATTTATTTACTTAAGAAATCAAATGACCCATTAACTATTAATACATACTAATGCCCGGGTAATGAGTCGCAACGAATTTGCCGAAAATAACCCAAAAAGGCTTAAAGTAATGAACAAAAGCTTCAAGTGAAATTCTTTAAAATTAATAAAAAATATTAATATCTTAAAAATATAGCTTTTTAGTTTTTGAAATTTACCCCTTTTAAATTGTATTAATAAAAATCACTATTTTTTAAAAGAAACAAGTTTTGTAAGAGTTTTGGTCGTTACGGTAGAAACCTCATTTTTTAATCATTTGAAAATTATTGGGAGAAATTCAGCAATTTTCTAGTAAAATTAAGGGAGTTTATCAAATTCATGTTCCCAACTATGAACCTTAATCCTTCTCTATATGTCTACACTATCAAACACATATCGCAAGAATAAAAAAAAGAGCTCATATCTAAAGAGGAATGTAGGGCAGGCGAACTAAAACATTCGGTAGTTGAGAAATATGGCAAGGTACACGTCTAAATAGAAAGAGACACTAGATTAGTTATTTCACTAAATGTTTTTCTATATTTCCAAAATTCTTCCAACCGCTGACACGTTTAATTAACACCTTCAAAAATCTTTCTTAAGGCTCACACCCTCAATTAATTCCTTCAAAATGTAACTCCCCAGTCTATTGAAAAAATGGGTAGGGCTTATCTTCCCCACTGAATTACCCAAAAAAAAAACTCATGATAGATATTATGGTTCCCTCTCCTTCCTAGAATATTGATTTCTATGTCATTAAAAAATGTGAGGTGTAGTCCTATCCTTTCACTTTCTTTCTTTCTTTCTTCTTTTGTTCTTTACCTTCAAAATGTAACACTCCCCAATCTATTGAAAAAATGGGTAGGGCCCGTCTTCCCCACTGAATTACCCAAAAAAAAAAGAAGTCATGATGGATATTACGGTTCCCTCTCCTTCCTAGAATATTGATTTTTATGTCATTAAAAAACATGAGGTGAAGTTGTCACGCGCCAAGAATTTACAATACTGATATTCCTGAGATGTGACAGTTAAAACATATATACATCTCTTGATAAGACAAATTTACAGTGGCAAATTCTTACAAAGTAACAAAAGAAAGTTTAAACACAACTACAGTATCTTCCAAAGTTGATCCTAACGAGCACTCAAAATGAAACCGCAATTATCCTGAAAAAAATGTTTACCATAATTTGATGAGTTTGGCTACTCAGTAAGTGATCATCATAATCTTAAAAATAATCATGATTGAATGATATCAATATTTTCAGAAAAAGATCTATTAACAGAAATGCATTAACATTTTCACTTTAAAAAATGCATAATTAACTATAATCCGAATAATTGAAATGCATATAAAATTTTAATAGCAGTGCATAATTCAAAGGATTTCACAAATTACCCTACCAGCGTCTCAAGTAAGTCACCTATATACCCCATCAGCGTTCTGATGGGTCCACTTAATCCCTATCGGGACCCAAGATAGGTCCACTTAATCCCTGCAGGTCCACTTATACCTCACCGATGTACCGGATGAGTCCACTTAATCCTTGCCGGCGTCCCAGATAGGTCTACTTATACTTCACCGTCGAACCGGATAAGTCCACTTGTATACTTAAAGTATTTCTAAATCTCTTTAAACATTCGAAAGCAGCAGTATCATGTACTCAACATATCACTGAAATTATTAATATAAATTTCACTGACACCATTAATAACAGTCACTTTCAATAACATTTCAAAAATAACCAACCAAATATTTTGAGCTCAAATATAAAAAGGTAGCAATTCGTAAAGACATTATAGCATAGTTACCAATCTAATATGTATAGAAAAACTCTTATAGAAATTCCAGAATACGGAATTATCACAATTTATGAGATGTCAATTCGCAAATAAACATTTCACAGACAATGCTATAATCAATTGCAAACATATCAGCTTTCAAATAATAAGATAGCCATTTGCACATGAATTTTATAATGTCTAAATATTCAAAAATAGTAAAAAAAAATCTCACAATTTTAGTAAAAGCAGAACTATCACATTTATTTCTAATAATTTTATTTGTAAAATTTTCAAACAATAGACAAGAAAAATAAATAAATAAATTTATTTATAAGAATTTACAGCATTTAAAATTTCTAATATCATAATTTTATTAAAAAGATTATTTTTCAAAATAATGAGGTCGCTTGTGAATAAAATTTATCGCGCCTAAAATTCATGATAATAAGCAGAAATAATTATTTCATTTCATTTTAAAAAAAAACGGATTATTTTTCAAGATAATGAAGTCACTTATTTAAAATATTTGAGAGGGAGCTTTCGATAAAAATTCGATTAGAAAGAGAAAAAGCTCACTGCTTTTCGACTAGAGAGAGGGAGATCTCAAAAGATATTAAGGTGAAAATCTTCACCTCTCTAAATTTAAATTCTTATAACATATTATTATATTATTTTATTTGACTCCACCTCGTACCTAATGTGCTACCTTAATATAATGCGAAGAGACGATTAAGGCCCACAAGGACGTTGCAAGGAAAAAGCTTAAATAAAAAGCTTTTGAAAGTAGTAATGGTCCTTAAGAACCATCATGCTCATATAGATTATTACTTATTAAAAAAAATTTCTCTCTTTTTTTTTTTTTTTGAAATTTTAGGATTATTACAGAATTCTTATCTTTTCACTTTCTTTTCTTTTCTTTCTTTATATATATATATATATATATATATATATAAAGAGAGAGAGAGGGAGAGAGATTTTGTAAAGAATCCAAGTTTTATAGACTCAATATCGACATAGCATATACATCAAGTTGCCTAGCACGATGGACCTAAACGATTCCAATCTTATTTTTATGTTTTGGATTTTTAAAGGAATTTTAATAATTTTTGTTCATGATGTAAACATTATTTATGTTTACAATCAAGGTGCTCTATTATTTTATTTTTATCATTTCAAGCAGTGTTTGGAGAATGGTGATCCGAGTCTATAGCCCTTCAAATCGCCCGATTCCCACCTAGTCTTATCGTTTTATTATTTTTTTCTTGATTCGGATTTTTGAAATGTCACTTTAACCAATCCAAATCAGTTTAGTAAAAGGTCCACTGAAAACGATATTCGAAGTGGTGGAATACTGTTGACAAGCAATGTGCATATCATCTTTGTTTTGAATGTGTAAGTGTATTACAAGACTTAAAGAAAAGGGAGGGATAATCAACTTTGTTTTGAATGTGTGAGTGTATTACAAGACTTAAAGAAAAGGGCGGGATAAGGAACTAATGTTGGAGGGATGAGGGACATTAATATAAAAAAGCGCAAAAGCTGTGGCACTAACGTGCATCCGTTTTTTTTAAAGTAAATTATTTATATTATTGAGGAGAGGCTACATCCCCACAATTTGAGGTACACAAATTAACTCCAGATGGGGTAAAACCCGAGAGAGTAAATGAAGATTATACTCCCACATGAGTATATTATCTTTTGGCATTTATTGCATGAAAAAGATTTAATTGTCCCACAGGTAAATTTAAGAGTGTTTTGCCCAAGAAAAAAATTTATATAATTTTGACATTTTAAAATGTAGAATTAAGGGGCACCTATAAAATCCTTTGATAAATGTTGTTTTGATATTGGAAAAACATCTAAAACTAATCATCCTGACATCAAAATGTATAGATATGGAGAATAAAAGAGATTTCAAGTCTTAAAAATAGTACATCTTGCAACACATAAGTTGGACCATTTATTTTTTGGATTTTCATGCATATCTAAATTTGCTTAATGCTCCCATAGTCCAAAAACTTCAAATCAAAAGTGTATAATGGAACAAAAAACTTCAAAACTTCAAGTCTACAAAAGTGCTGCTTGATGCTCTCGTAGTCCAAAAACTTCCGCCTTAAACTTTGTGACACACCTAGCTGCCAAATATCACATCAGACAGCTAAGAGAGCTTGTGACCTTCATGTACAAAAAAATGATGGTCTTAATAGTTTTCAATAATCCATTTCCGATTTGTAAAATAGCATCACAATCAATGTCAGGGAGTTCCTCCATATGGCATCCCAAACCTCTCTAAAATTAAATAAGCAATTCATATAAAATATGCAAATGACATGAAAACTGAAGAGCGCTGAATAAAATCTCATGATTACGAATTCCATACACGGCAGATAAATCTGCAACCACAAACTTTAAAAAAAATAACAAATGTAACCTTAATCACAAGCAGCACAAATTGGGGCGGTTCTATACATGTAAACTCAATAGTGTTAACCAAAATCACCTAATTTTCCCTTTTTGATTTGTCTTATAATCTATTCTGTCACACCAGCATTATCGAGATCAATCTCGCCCATCTTGATATCTTTCGACCTCTTCATTACTAGCCCTTAGCTTGGCCATGTGCTCAGCAAGAAGTTTGCCATCACGCTCGCTCACCTACAATCATAAAGGCCCATTTAAGTAGTAGTAATTATATTTTTGTATAATATTATTATAGTTTTGACATGGTAATTTGGCGGCCAACTACTAGAGGACTAACACGTAAGGCATTTATATATTTTTCTCAAGGAAACGTATATAATGGGGCCATTTATCTTTGGTACAAGGTGGTTACAATTAATCTTGTCTATTAGATGCAAAATTAGATGGCTGCATTTATTCCATTGACCAAGCTCAAACTTCAAAAGAAATTTTCTCGAACTTTGTATCTCACACAAGCTATTGGATTTCACATCGGATGGTTGTAAGTAACTGAGATCTTCTTGCATCAAAAGTAAATGACCTCATTGTATACAATCTATTTTCTTAAACTTTACATAAATGAAAAAAGACAATCTCCAAGGCAAATTACTCCCAGAAAACTCAATAGTGGAAGTCAGAACGTGTGTGTGTGCATGCACGCACAAACAGACACACATTTATAGAAAGGACAATTGGAATGGGGGAACTCACAGCTCTAGGAGCCTCCTTGACAGTAAGTTCCCCCTTGTATTGTTCTATTCCTTCCGAGCAAGCTTTGATAGCAGCATTTAGAACATGTATGCCTTTGCTCCTGTCCAAAGCAAATGACAGAGTCATCGAAGACCATTGAGAATAGTGGAGCCATAAAATCAATAAGAGCCCAAAAAACTTAAGCTCAGACAGTTTTCCAACTCGGAAGATCAATTGTTGTACATCTCAACTAATAAATACACCAGAGTAATAACCGTATCTTGTTCATTCCAGGTTTGATTCCTAAAATTAGATAATGTTTCACTCACATGGTTTTACACATTTGAGGAGTAAGAGTATCTAAAAGGATAAGCTCTAGGTGCATCAGCCAACGCGCCTATTCAAATGTACTATCCTCCTAAAAACCATGTTAAAGAAGGATTTTGGACCTAAAAATTACCAAGGGTGCATGAATCTGAAAAAACAAATGGATTTTTAACCTGAAAAATAGATTTTTGAAAATTTAACTTCTGCACTGTTAATTCTAATTCTTGACAAATCATCAGTTATGCACTAGTTTTTGAGCTGCAAATCATGAGTCTAATGCCACAGTGCATCTAGAGTGATACTTTCAATTCTAAAATACATCTGTAAGACAGATTCTTGGAAGAGGGCCACATTTCAATAGGAGCACATTTTAACTTTTCACTATCTAAAAGTTGCACCAAAAATTCAGATCAAGGGTACTATATATGGCTCATCATTTCCAGTTTAAAAATAATACAACTTTCGGGTATAATGAGATAATTAGCAAGAAATGAATGGTCACGATCCACTTTGTAATAAATAATAATGCATGCGGACTAGACTCAACAAATATCTCATCAAATTCATATTTTCAACCTTATAACCTTTACATAGCTTTTCGATATAGAGTTAGAATGTACACGAAGATATGCATTACAAGCACACGCATGCAAGCAACTACACAATCAACAATGAAAAACACCAATATTGAAGGTCTTAGTCAAGGTTACAAAAAAAAAAAGAAGCCCGGGGAACCTAGGCTCTCCCTCTCCCTTGGTGGGAGTGTTATTTCCTTTCTTTTATTTCTTTTCTTTTTCTTTTTCTTTTTTTTTATTCTTTTCTTTTCTTTTCTTCTCTCTTTATTTTTTTATTTTTTTTATTTTTAATTTTTTTTGAAGGGGGGGGGGGGGGGGTAGGAGGAGGGTTATGGCCATGTAGCGCTGCATGAGATATAACACATATACGCCTATATGTGCAGGCACATATGCACCTATATATGCGGTCCAAGCGCATATATGCGCTTATATGTGTTAAATATGTATATTTATACATTATATGTATTGTAACTTAATTTTTTGTTATATATATATATATATATATATATATGCACATGAATATGAAACACGTTTAAATCACTGAAAAATTTTGCTTCTATGAATAATTAAAATAGTGAAGAAAAAAAAAACACAAGTACATAGTTTATTAGCGATTTACTATCCATACACCATACTCTATAACCCATACTTCATAGAGTCATACTTAGAGACGCCAAGTCTCCAATAAACCAAATGGCCAACACGAAATGATGTTGTACAAAAGATGCTTTGAAAATGAAAAGAGAGAGGAGATCTTTAATTATTCTATGTTTTGGATGTTTTATCTTCAATATTTCAGTTGTCTAACAAACTTAAATTCACCCCCAAAAGTCTTCTAAGAACCTCATTTGGACCTTAAAATTGATTCCAATACAATATGACAAGGTTTTAAATGATTATATGAACTTCTCAATTTTTCTTAAAAATTGCAAAATTAATAAATTTTGGGTGTTTCTAGGGTAGAGGAACGTTCTTCTTTTTCTTTCTCTCTTTTTTTTTAAAAAAAAAACTTTGAGGGGTTAGAATACCCACCTTCATGTGTCAAAATGACCTGAAATGTCCCCTCTCCTCCCCAACCCAAAAATAAAAACAAAACAGAAAAGAAATAACATTTTTATGCCATTTTTTTATATAAGTCCCTCAGCGCTCACCTGAGACTGCACCCCCCAGCTCGCCTGGGCAAGTGCCCAAGAACTTCCCCCTAAAACAACACCCGCCCAGAACCAGATGAGGGCAGCCTTTGGCCTCTTGGGCACCTAAGCACCAGGCGGACCCTTTTTTGAAACATTGGCCTTATTTTAGATAAGCATATTTCCATCTTTGAAGACACTAGATTGGGTCTAATACACTTTATATATTGAATCACAAAACACTAAATTTGTGTATAGATCAGGCGTGTTGAGGACCAAGAAATGAAGAATAAAGAAAACTCAAAGAATTTTAGCAAATATAAAGTCTTCGACACATGGATCATCATCATTGTTATAGCCTTTTCCAATTCTACACAAAGCCTAATCCGTCATTCTGCTCTATTTAAAGCCATAACCTAGTGAGACCACAAGCCTCACAAAAGAAAAAAGGTATCTTTTTACGATTTTAGTTTACAAGAGTAACACACATTTTCTAATAAAAATTTCACCCCTAGCATTCGATTTCTCTAAATTAAATGGACGGCTCAGCTAATTTAAATTAAGAGACTGATGATTAAGTTCCTATTGTATACATTTGATGGCAGAACACTAGTAAACTTATCAATAGATAAAAGACCAAACAACAAGAACATATCATCAAAAAACCCAAAGCGCTTAACTCGCCCAAAACGTAGACATGTGAACCACTCTTAAATATACATTTACCAACGGAAACTAAAAGGGGCCCAACAACATATAAGTAATATATGATCCAATCGAACAGCTACAATTTTTTATACCATGCTAAATACTGTTTTATGTTTTATTTTTTTCTACAAGATATTTTGGGATGAAATTTTCGGTGTCCGATCATAAAATTAGGCCGAACCTTGGAAAAAAAAAAAAACAAACTTTTTTAAAATAAATGACAAAAATTCCCCTGCAAATTTTAGGGGTATTATGATAATTTTTTATCATCAAAAATATTTTTTATTATTTTTATCATGTGCGCCCCTGTCAGATTTATGCATGTCCAAAATTTTGCTTGAAAACTAGTCTTAGAATAAAAATAAAAAACAAAAAACTATGAGCCATCTAATCAAGATCAAGCCATCTCAACCATGTACGCAAATATGATGGTTGTGACCATGGGTCACATATACTATATATGTGGGTGGTGTCACATAGAAAAGTAAAAAAGTGTAGTTTGCATACATATGCATCCGTAGGTGTAGAGGTAAGATGCACCTTCAAATTTTATCATGGTATATAATTTTGAAGTAAAATGTTTTAGGATTATCTCAAAATCTATTTTTATATCTGATTTTAAAAATGGTTAAAATCAGGTAGAT
>NW_006498806.1:2525253-2538006 GCF_000471905.2 Amborella trichopoda | reverse complement strand
ATAGCCATACATCTCGATGTTGAGATGATCAATCAAAGGGCTTTTCAACATTAAAATTACCTTTTTCGATGAATTTTTGAGGGGCATCCGTAGTTCTACATTATAAGTAGCATCCTTATATAAACTTTTTCCGAAGCAATAACCCACATCCAAAATTCCAAAGCACATAATAACGCAAAATCCAATAACTAAGTTCTCTAATAAAAAAGCCAATTGAACGATCTGAACATATAGGGATTATATACAATGAGACTATTTACCTTTAGAATAGGGAGATCACAATTACTAATAACCAGCCGATATAAAATATGATAGTTTGGGTGTGTCACAAAGTTCGAGAAAACTTCCTTTGAACTTTTAGCTTGGTCAATAAAATAAATACAGGCATCCAATTTCACATCCAATGGTCAATATTTATTGTGATCTCCTGAAACCAGAGGTAAACGGTCTCATCATATACTTTCCCTTGATTGTAAGGGAAGGAAATCACGTAACAAAAAAGAAAACATATATATAAATAGTAAAAAAAGAAAGTATACAATGAGCCCATTTACCTTTTGTACAAGGTAATCACAAGCTCAATATTTTTTAAAAAAAATTATTCCTTGACCAAGCTCAAAATTAAAAAAAAAAGTTTTCTCAAACTTTTTGATATAACTAAGCTATTAGATTTTACTGGATGGTTTTAAGTAATTGTGAATTTTTTATACCAAAGGTAAATGGTGTCATTGTATACAATCTCACAGTAAAACACACCTCTAAGTCCAGCTGCATTGTCTCAGCCACATGACCTATGATGGAGTGAACCAGCTTACTCTGATTATACCTCTCCTCATAAGCCTGAATATCTTCTTACCCTCATCTTACTAAGATCAATACACAACCCTTTTCCTTATCAACCCTAATAACCATAACAGGCTCTTGCCTTCCCACCTTGATAAGACTGCTAACATTTGTAATTCGCCTCCTCAAAAGCTCAGAAAACGAAATCATGTCCTCTATGTTATTGTATTCCAGTAAAGAAACATGAGCCCCCATATCAGCAATGCTCTTCACTTGAATCATCAGTCATGCCTACTTCTGGATATTTGGCTTCATACATCCTACATTCTAAATTTGGGGGATTCACAGCCATGCTTTCAGAACTCTATTAATGTCTCTGTAATAGAAATCAGGTTTTCAGAGTTTAAAATTTCACAAAACCAGATGTGAAAAAGGATTCCAACCAACATTCTACATCCAAAATTAAATTAAAGGTTTATGTGACCATTGTAAAAAATGTCAGTTGATTTTTTTTCAGGAAAACAGGGTTTTCAAGGTTCAGGCATCACAAAACCAGAAGGTTTCATGCGTGAAAATAGAACCGTAAGAAATAATCAAATGACAAGGAGAAAAGAGAGATTTCAGAGCCATAAGTTCAATGCTTATGTAAGTTTCTATGCCCACACAAATAGGGTTTCATAGCAGAAAATATCAGAGAGAACAGACAATATGGAAGAAAAATGAAAGGCTATAAAGATAAGTTTATAAAGAGCTTAGGTTATAAACAATCAAATTAGAGCCCACCTAAAATTTTTTGAAGAAGAGGTTGTTTTGATGCCCAAATATCCTGATAATCAAGATGCATGGAAAAAATAAATTTCAAGTTTTGAAAATAGTGCCGCATTTTTTTACTATTAATTTTCAAGACTTTCAAGGTTTCATAGATCTGCTCGATCTCCGCTATTTTTGAAGCTTTAAATTTTATAAATAAAAATAAAAATATATTTTAAAACTGTCACAAAGATTTCTAGTAATGAAACCACATTTCTCGACACTATAAGATGTGCTTTACTTTATTTGTAAAGATAAATACAAAGAGTCCAAGTGATTATTCTTCTAGCTCTCAGAAACCACATTTTCTCATGCAAAAAACAGAGAGAAAAAAAAAGGAGAATTACTGAAAACCCCCTAAAATATACTTTCTAGACACTCTACCTCCACCATAAATTTTTTTCATTTCTTTTTCTCAAAAACCATCTTTTCTAACTAATATTCCCCCAACCTAAATAAAATTGAAATAAAGACAAAATTACCCCCCCTTTTTAACTTCTACGTTAAAAAAGGCGTTTGCATAGGCAGTCCAGCGTTTGCGTAGGCAGTCTGGCATTTGCATAGGCAGTCCAACATTTTGTGACCGTCGATCCGGTGTTTGCGTAGGCAGTCTGGCATTTTATGGATGCAATCCGGTGTTTTGCATACTGTAATAAAATCACTTCGGCGTTTTGGCGCAGTTGCCTGGAGGTGTATATGCGTGGTCCGATGATATGTTTATTGTAATGTGGGCAATCCGGCGATTTAAAGTAGTGCTCCAACAATTTACTTACTAGAATGGGATCAGTTCGGCGTTTGCAATGTGCGGTCCGGCATAGGTTTATGGAATGATGTTAAGCCCGACGTTTCACAGCTTCGTTTAGGCGTTATGGTCGATCTATCTGGCACTGGGAGGATGTAGTCTTGCAATATCTTACTCACGGTCCGGCGTTACAGAAATTCGCTCTAGTGATTTTACTACTGGAGAGGTAAGTCCGGCATTTCATGGTCTCGGTCTAGCATTTTAAATACATGAGTAGGGTGGTCCGGCATTAATAGTCTACGGTCCGGTGCATCACTGTCTAAATAAGCAGTCTGGTATTGTAGAAATGCAGTCCGCTATATGTCATAAGTCTAACAAATAACAACCGCGGTCCGACGAAAGCATTATTGGGGTCCATCCAACTGATTTGTTCGTACGGTAAAGGCACATGAAAGAGTTCTTTTGTCAAAAAAAATATCACTTTTTGAGTTGGGGGTATTAGTTAGAAAAAATTGTTTTTGAGTAAAAAAAGGGAAGAAAGTTTAGAGTGGAAGCAGAATGTTTATAAAGTATATTTTAAAAGGCTTTCAACAATTTTTCCAAAAAAATAAACGCAAGTGAGTTGAGGTATTTAGAGAGAGAGACACTTACCTCGAAGAAAGCTGTTCGAGGGAAGCCTTGAAAATTTTAGAGAGAGAAAGGTGCTTGAAATTTTAGAGAAAGAAAAGTGCTTCAAAATTTTAAAGAGAAAGTTACTATTACTTGGATCATAAGTTTCGATAAAGATAGCAATTTTTTTTTGGATTTAGGTTGTGTTTTAAAGAGTGTGTATTATTATATTTATCATGTATTTTCTTTTATCTTTCTTAAAAAAAATGTATTTTTTCTTATCTCTAACTATATAATCTTGTAAATTGTATGTACGTTTATCACTCTCCAAAAATCTCCACGTACCTGTCTATCTCCCTCCATCACCGTACCCTTATTAATTTTAATCCAATCATACCTTTGCCAGTTAGATGGGGCAGTCCGTATATAGGACAGTATCATCCGGCACCGGTTCCATTGGTCCCCAAAATGCTCTGTTGTTGAAGGCACTTGCCACTAAGTAATAGTGCTCCCAGTGCATTGAAGATGTCGAATATCCGAATACCTGAAACCTCAATTTTACCGACTATCGAATATCACACGTTCAATACCAAGTATGTAAAATGGATGATCCATTAATAAGCTCAAAGATCGTATACAACAATTTAAGAAAATAAATTAGAAATGAAAAACTTAGTCGTGAGAGAAAATTAGAGAGACAAACTACAGCACCAATTTTATGTGGTTCACCACCCCGTAGGGCTACGTCAACAGGCAAGCCGACAAGTATTCCACTATCAAAAGAAAAATTTACAAGGGGATATAGTGTTAATTGATGAAAAAAACATCACTAAAAATACTTTTTTTGTGATCATCCAAAAAAATACTATTTACCCGATTTCACTTCGAATAACCCAAGAACATGAGCAACATACGCTCATATCATTTCTCCCAAAAATAGGACAATAAAATTTTTCTTCACCTCCTTCCCTTTCTCAATCTCTATGGGGTCCAACTCCCTTCATCATCTAGTGATGCATTGAAATATTTTCCCACCAAATAATATGCATCTCCCAATGATAAGAAAATGCTAACAAAAGTTAAAAGATCAAAATGGTTGATCCACCTCTTCAAAATGCTTGCTTCCATAAACTTTTGCTTCTACAAGGAAGTCATGGTGCCACATAATGTTTTCTTTTTATTAATGTTTTTCTTATTTTGAGGGAGCTCAAATTTTCCCTTCTTGGTAAACTTTAATGAAATAGAATGACAGCTTTCCTTCTTGTGAAAACCTCCTATTAGGCCTGGCAATGGGCAGGGAAGCCCGGCTAGGCTCGGGCCACAAGATGCAGCCTGAGGGTTAGGAAAGTGGCCAGGCCACTACGGCCTAAGGGTAGGACTTAGGCCAGGGCCGGGGCCACAATTAGGTCGACTTGGTTTGACTCCGCTTGGCTTTTAGTTTCTTATTTCTTTTTTTTTTCCCTGGTTGGACTGTATTCGGAATGGCTCAATCGGACCGGAAAGGACCAGGCTAGGACCAAGGCCCTCTTCGGCCCATTCTAGGCCGTGCTGGCCTTGGGCCAGCCCTCTAGGTCTAGGCTTGGGCCACTGCTGACCCGGCCTCATTACCACCCGTACCTCCCATTGGAGGAGTGAGAGAATCCGATTAAACGTACTATATTTGTCCCACCAATATGTGTTTCTTTGTTTGAGGGAGGGAGAGGGATTTACCATACACCAGGCACTACGGTTTCTCACCGCACTTTTAAGTGCCCCTTGCTTGGATGATCACTTTTCAAGGGATAATTCCACTCTTCCCATGCCCATTAATGATCAAAAAGAAATCCTTGATCCATTCCGCCATTCATGAGTCGAGCCTGTCTTTTCCCATCCAAAAAAACACCCCAAAAAATGATTCTCCATTCATTGAAACAAAAAATATAAAAAAAAGCTCAAAACTGCAAATAACTTATTCATGAAAAAAGAAAATAAAAAAAATAAAAAAAGTACCAATAAAAAAAGTATCAAATCCGGGCCTCGTGTCAAGATTATTGCTTAGAAAATCACTGGTTCAAATTGAAACAGGTGGGGAGGCAACTTGATTCTAGGTACTAGCTCAATTGCCCAGGTTTTTCATTTTTTTTTTTTATATACTGGCTCCGATCCAGAGCAACTTGGTTCAAACCGAATGAATCGAAATGAGTCAATTAATCATCCACGGTCTAATTTTTCAGACACTAGATTAGATAATGTGATAAATGTAGCGTGTTTAAGATGAGGGATTTAGCATATTATCACCAAAGCATACCATTCGAGTCCCATCAAAAGGGTACCTGTCAACTTTAATGTACCACAATGGCAGATATTTCACTTTCCTAAAATGCCGCTTTAGCATTCGAGTCCCATCAAAAGGGTACCCGTCAACTTTCATGTACCACAATGGCATATGTTTCACTTTCCTAAAAGGCGGTATCACAACCATATTTTGTTTATTTCTTTCCCAAATTATAGCCACTTAACACAGGAAAAAAAACAGGGCAAAAAGAAAAAACGAAATCCAGTAGAATTTTGGAAATTAAAGTTAATATTTTCCAAAAAAAAAGTGAAATTTGGAAAGATTCATAGATTTTTTAACCAATTCCAGCATACTTAAGTAAAATTAGGGGACAGGTGATGTCCGATTTTTGTATGAATGTTGTAAAAATGGGTGTGGTTTGCATAAGGGTGAGGCCCTAAACAATCAAAGTAAGGCGTACCTCTAAATAGTATCGAGAGATTATTTTTTAGTAGTAAAAATCATTGTGATGGCTTAAAATTTTATTTTTATGTCTAATTATAAAATTTAAAACTTCAAAAATAGCATAGATTGAGTAAATCTATAAATACTTTAAAAATATTAAAAATATTAAAAATTGATGGCCCAGATAATATATTACAATATACACTATTTCCTAGACTTAAAGTCCCTTTTTTTTTCACATCTATACATTGAGGTCAAGATCATCAATATGAGGGTTTTTTTTGACATTGAAAGCACCTCTTCTAGTAAGTCTTTGAGGTGCATATTAGTTTGATTGTTTAGCGTCTCAACCTTATATAAACTTTTTTCTATAAAAATTCCCTAATATTATAGGATTTTAAGGCTGATGTAATGGTAAATTAATTTTTTCTTAGATTATAGAGGACAACCATGAAAATTTTATTTTCTTGAGGGCAGGTATAGATTCTAACATTTAGGCACGTTTGTTTCGAGTGAAAATATTTCTTAAGAAATACTTTCACATGAAAGAACTCTCTCATGTAGCTACATGTGAGTATATGTTTTGCACCAATTGCTCCTAGTGCATCTTTTTCACACCAATTGGCAGCTAATTGATGTGAAAATTCTCACACACAACCACAAGGAGGAATCTCTTTCACGTGAGAATAATTCGATAAAATATCTTCATGCCAACCAAATGTACCTTTAAGAGCATATATCTATACATCAACATGTTTGTATTAGAGTGAGATTAAGAATAATGCGCCTTTGCCAAACCTCTGTAGCACAAGCCAGAGCCAAGGCTGGCTAGCCTTGGCCCTGACCCTTGCCACCCTTCTTCATAGGTAACCTTCAAGAAGCACTTCAATATTACGTATTCTTAATGTGGTTGATTGAAATACCACATTTCACATTTTCTTGTAATAAACCGTGAAACTGGCTCAGGCTTGAATTGGGTACCGGCCGGATCCATGACTCAAGTATAATAATAAAATAATATAAAATAGAAAAAAGCAATGGTTTAAAAAATGGATCGATGATTCGGATCGGGCATTTCAAAAACCGATCTGGATCGGCGAATCGACGATCCCAATCGGGAATCAGCTGAATCGGTCAAATTAAAGCTTAAAAAAAATCCGAAAAATTTATTAAAATTCATTATAGATATTGTTTTGTAGGAATTCAATAAGAAATGAGGGTACTCCATTAATAATTTTCATTTCTTTGCATGAATATGCCAATATTGATATGTTCTTTCCCTGTATGAACTACTATTTACCATTTAATTTACATCACAAAAAAGGATAAACAGAGAATTATCATGGAATAAATATATCAACATACATGGACTACAATAAAGCATACAATTAGTAACATACGATCTAAAAATAAAATGACAGACGACATTGTTCTTCTTCTTGGTCACACTAGTGCCAACGATTTTTTTACAATGATATTCACTTTAATTCCTCACGATAATACAATTCAACAAAAATTGAAAATACATTTTTAATGCAAAACTACATTAAAAATATGATACAGTTTTACATTAGAAATATAATAACGTGTATGTTTTTGCATAAATATTCTATCAACATGCAATTTTTTCAACAAAAACTTTAACAATAAAAATTTAAAATATGGTTTAATACCTCATGATAATCAAAACTTGGTCACTATTTTTACACCTTTTCGAAAAATCACGATTTTTCAAAAAAAATTGATCATGTACTAAAAAAAAGAACAATTCTTCACAGAGCCACCTAACATCAGTCATTCAAACTAAAAAATGCATTAACAACAAATTAAAAAAATACAGTTTTGCATTAAAAATATATTAACATGCATTTATTTGCATAAATAATCTATCAACATACAATATTTTCAACAAAAACTTTAACAATGAAAATTAAAAATATGGTTTAATATCTCATGATAATCAAAACCTGGTCACGATTTTCACATCTTTTAGGAAAATCATCATTTTTCAAAAAATTCGATCATGGATAAAAAAAAAAAAAAAAAACGAATAGCAAACTCAAACAATAAAAATTAAAAATATGGTTTAATACCTCATGATAATCAAAACCTTGTTACGATTTTCACATCTTTTCAAAAAATCACAAACTTTCAAAAAATTTGATCATGGATTACAAAAAATAAAAAAATAAAAAATAAAAAATAAAAAATTTTTATCTTCACAGAGTCACCTTACATCAGCCATTTCAACTAAAAAATCCACCTCCAAACGAATAAATTACATCCAATTGAGTACATTTTTTAATAAACAACAATATAAGGAATCAAAACCCTAAATTATGAACACATTATCATCAATAAATCAAATCAAATCGATTAAATTGAGCAAAAAAAAAAACGCAGTTCTTCACAGACAACAGTCATTGAATCTAAAAAATGAAGCTCAAATTGAATAAATCAGATCGAATTGAATACATCTTTTTATAAACAAGACTATAACGATTAAAAACCCTAGATATCTAACACATTATTTGTAATATATCATGAACAATAGATTGAAAGGCGGAAAAAAAAAAACACAGGAGAAGTTGTTTTTCACAGACATCATTGTGTTCTTCAAAAAAATCAGGCTGTAATTGAGTAAATTAAATAAAATTGAATATGATAAATGATAAAAGACATGATAAAGATTTAAAACCCTACAAATTTAACAGATTATTTTCAAAATATGGACTGGAATTGATCAAATGGCAGAAAAAAAAAAAAACCCGTAGAGTTCTTACCTGGTTTCGTGAACCCGTGACTTTAATCTCCAAATTACTTTGTTTTTCTCAAAGATTATCACAAATTCGTAACAGAATTTTTTGAGGAACACATTTACGATCAATATGCCTCAAACTTTTCACAGATTCATGCCCTATTTGGCATGAAACAAAAAGAAAAGCAGAAACTCTAAAACCTACAACTTTCATGATCCAAAAACATGAAATTTCTCCACCATTTAATCCATGAAAAAGCTGAAAAAAGCTGCATAAAGCCTGAATATTTGATCATATGGCAAAAAAAAGAAAAAAATAATAAAAAAATGACAAAATTTAAAAAAACCCGTGAAGAACATTGTGCAGCCCGTGTTCTTCACGGGACTCACCGATTCCATACAGTGAATCGGTGAGTCACTGTACAGAATCGCCCGATTCTCTCTAGAATCGGGCGATTCCGTGTATTATGCTGGAACCGACACGTCTTGTGCTGATTCACGAGTCGAACCGGACGAGTCCGGTTCGACCCGGCGTTTTTTAAAACCCTCGAGAAAAGTATAAAAAAAAGTCAAGCGGTTCAGGTAGACGAGCAATATTTTCAGTTGCCATTGTTGTATCAACTGGCATGAATATTGTGTTAAATATCATAAAATTTGATTCTTTCCTCTTAAACGAGAAGATAAAATTTATCAAAACCTCGAAGATTTCCCATTTAAAATTTCATTTTCTTTTGAAAAAAAAATCAAACGGTTCAGGTAGAAGAGAATATTTTCATTTGCCCTTGGATAACAATGGGACGGCATGAATATTTTGCTTTATATTTCATAAAATTAGATTATTTCCTGATAAAAAGAGGAGAAATTTGTTAAACACGTCAAGATGCAGAAGGACACTCCATTCACTATCACCAATATTCACTATCATCAATATCTATATATACAAAGAAAATTTGCTTAAAAACCTCAAATATGAACTTTCTAAACACTTTATCCCAACCTATCCCAACCTAGCTTTTTCTAGCAACTCCCCAAAAAAACATCTTTTTTTAGCAAATAACCCAAATACAAAAAGTTCATTTATTTTGATGAAAATACCATTCATTTACCTAACAAATCATTTTTGCTGGCGGTTCGACGTTTGGAAGAGGCGGTCCGGCGATTATTTTGCTAGAATGGGCGGTCCGGTGTTTCATTGTGGCGGTCGGAGATCATTTTCGCTGGAGAAGGGGGTTCAACGATTATTTTGCTGGAATGGACGATCCAGTGTTTCATTGTGGCGGTCGGGGATTGTGCTATTGGAGAAATGGGCAATACGGCTTTTTGAAATAGCGGTCCGGAATTTTGAAGAGGCAGTTCGGCATAGCAGTCCCGGGATTATGCTATTGGAGAAATGGGCAGTCCGGCCTTTTGAAATAGCGGTCTAGAATTTTGAAGGGGCAATCCGGCATTTTGAAGTGGCAGTATGGCATTTTGAAGGCACAGTCCGACGTTTTAAAGTGGCAGTCCGATGTTTTGAAATAAGCAATCCAGCGTTGTACAAATGTTGTCCGGCATTTCCTTTTATTGGGATTCAAAATGATTTGTTATATACGGGAAAGGTATTTTTGTTAAAAGATATATATGGGGTATTAGCTAAAAATGTTGGTTTTAAAGAAAAATATGGTAGAAAAAATTAGGAGGGGATAAAATTCCTAAAAAGTCCATATTTGAGGTTTTAAGCAATTTTCCCTATACACAATTAGAGATAACTTGCATCGCAAGCATAACAAGACTTAATACAATAAGTAATGCATATATGAAATTGTTTTAAGCAATTTTCCCTATTTATGAATGCGTTAAAATGAACAACACATTCTAATTAGGGCGGCCAATGGACATGGCCGGGACAGTTAATGGGCCTGTTGACGGGACGCAAACAAGCCTGGGGCCGGGCCAGCACAAAAATGTGGCATTATAGGGCAGGGCAGGGCTTCTAGCGGCCCGGCCTGGAAGCCCGAAAAGGCTCACCCGGGTCCAATAAGCACGGCCCAAACAAAGCCCCGAGCAGCCCCTGTTTTTTTTTTTTGTTTTTTAAATCTCCATTCGTCAAAATTTATTGTTTGTATTTTGTAGTAAGGCAAATATAAAGTGAAAATAAATAAATATATGCTAAAATACTTTTCATAAATTTATAATTTATTATCTCAATATCTCTTTTTAGCAATTTTAGGCTTTTTAGCACTTTTGTATTTACCACAATGTCACGGCTATGAAAAATGACTGTTTCCTTATGGGTCCATATCAAAGATTTTACCAAAAAAGGAAAAACATTTTATTATGGTTCTCCCCTTCCTCTATTTTGGGAAGGAAACAAAGCTTGAAGAAAGTGTCGGCCCTTAATATCGAAAGACTTTTATACATAGGGGAAATGGAATGGCCGACACTTTTCGCTACTTTAAAACCCATTTCAAATGGAGAGAGAGAGACATAGAACCCATAAGCAGTAGAAACACTTTTCTCTAATTTAATTGCATGAATCTCTTTTGAATCAAGAAAGCCAAAGAAATGGGAAGAACAGCTTCATTGAATTTGAAGGGGACATAGAACCCATAAGGAGCTTGGGTGAGTTATAGTTTGTGGTTGAATCTCATCCTCTTTTTTTTTCTTTTTAAAACTTGATCTCTTTTTAAAAACTCAATCTTTCTTTCTAAAAATTCAATCTTTATTATTTTTAAAATTTATTATCTCTCTAAAAATCCAATCTCTCTAAAAATTTTATCTCTCTAAAAATCCAATCTCTCTTTAAAAACTCATACTCTCTCTAAGATACCAATATCTCATTCTTGAATCTCTCTCTCTAAAAGCTCAATAAATAAGCCAGGCCTTATTTTTTAATGGGGTTTTAATTTTTTTTAAAAAATAGCAAATTTATGTTTCCTTACAAGAAAAGTTTGAAGAGAGATTTTTTGTGAAGGCCAGGCCTAGGCCAGCCAGGCC
The DNA here is from genome assembly GCF_000471905.2 of Amborella trichopoda. The sequence continues at coordinate 2,526,609 of NW_006498806.1, read as the reverse complement.
TTATTACATAGGCCGGGCCTGAGTCCGGCCAAGCCTTATTACGTCCATTGGGGGTTTTAATTTTCTAAAAAATAATAAGTATTTTTTATTTCCCTTACAAGAAAAGCTTGAAGAGAAAGATTTTTTTAAAAAAGGGCGCCTTGATTGGGCCCACCAAGCCCAATGGCATTTTATGGGCCAGACCTTATCTGTCAATCGAGGTTTCAAATTTTCTAAAAAATAATTAAAAATTATTTTGTCATGAGCCGGTTTGGTGCAGGCCTTAAAACAATTTTTTTTTTTCCTTCCAACAAAAGTTTGAAGAGACTTTGTTTTTCTTAAAAAAAAGGCCGGCCCTGAGTTGGGTTGGGTAAGGACCAATAGGCCCTCCTGGGTCAGGCCGGGCTTTGCATAAAGCTTCGGGACTAGTGGGCCGGGTCTCAGCTCGTGTACATTTTCGAGCCTATCTACAGGCCGGGGCATACAGGCATATATCTCTAGGCCGAGCCATATCATTCCCGGGCTTTACTGTGCTCCGGGCCAGGCCCAGCCCATTGGCAGCCCTAATTCTAATGCTAGTTCATTATAAACTACAAGTAGCCGTATGTTTGATGGAAGGGCAATTTTCAATTTTCCCCTCCTTCAAAACTCAAAAGTAATTTTTAGGAAAAATAACTACGTAAATTCTTACATATCAATGTCTCTGTCTAAACACGTAAATTCTTACATATCAATGTCTCCATCTAAACACCCAAGAGATGATATTTATAAAAACTAGTATCTCATGGGTGACTGTTAGATTTGAAAGCCACCCTGTTCTCATGGGTTACAACTTCTCTAAGAATTAAAAAAAAGAAAAAAAATAATAAATCTCTTTAGCTAAAAATTGCTTCTTCTTCTTTTTAAGCCACTTTGTTTTCCAAAATAAAGAAGATAAAAAAAAGGAAAAATTAGTTTGTCAAATTCTTTATCTCTTGCATTCTCTTTGTCGTTAAATAGATTAGATTTTAAATTCTTTATCTCATTTTTTATCCTTATCTGAGTTAGATTAGGTTTTAAATTCTTTGATTTATCCCTATTTTGCGCATTAGATTAAGTTTTCTCTACTTTATCGGTTAATAAGCAAATCTCTCTTTGATTTTATCTTTTGTTTTAAGTTTTATATGCCTTTGTTGATTCTATCTTCCATTTAAAAGTTTTTTAATCGTTTGAATAAAACTAAAAAAAAACCTCTTTCTTTCAAAAAAAAAAAAAAAACAAATCCCTTTTGCTGAAAAAAAAAAAAAAAAAGAATTCTTTTAAAGACTTCTTTTTAAATTTAAAAAAAAAATTTGCAAAGAAGAGATTTTTTTTAAGGCCTCTTTGTTTAATATATAT
>NW_006498806.1:2507032-2524652 GCF_000471905.2 Amborella trichopoda | reverse complement strand
AAAAAAAATCTCTTTTCATTTCTTTACTTGTAATTCAACATTTGCCACTTCTCTTTTTTTTCATAAAAAAAAGATTTCATAAAAAAAAGAAAAGAAATAAAAACTTTCTAGGGTAACCTATACCCTCTCTCCAATTGTGCCCTGATTGAGTCACCCTCAACTCGGGGTGCACTCAATTGGGCACAAATTGTGCTTTGTTGTCACTTTCTTAACTACATTTTTTCTTAGGGGTTACCTAACCCTGCACCTTAACTGTGCTCTCTGTTGGTTAAACTTGGACTCGAAGCACATATCACTTGGCACGATCTGTACCAAGTGCTCATAATCTTTCATTTTGTGTGTTTGTTTGTGTCACTTTATTTGTCACTTGCGTTCTGCTTTACACACCACTACCCACGATGGACAAGGGAAGCTCGAGAAACCAACAAATATTTTCGAAAACCCCCAAAATCTGGCATTAACTGTCGTGAGGGGAACTTAGCCTTGAGAGCCGAGGCAGTTGGGATTCGCGTGACTTTAACTGTGAGAGCCCCTCCGTAATCCTCAGCCTCAAAGCCACTTCATATACAGTACGACCTGGTTGATTCCTTTAAGAGATGACCAAGACCTATATGGAGACTTACTTAGCCTAGCCGCATTTCTATAGTTAGGAGCCCACTCAGACTTAGGCTATCCATAAGTTTAGGGCAAATTTTTCGAGTGCATTGCTTACTTATATAGGTTGATTAGTCTTAAATCTCAGTCCGAGTCCACACCCGATCTGAACTTGAAATTTCTTGGTCCAAGTCCAGGCTTGTACCTAGCCTAGCCCAAGTCCGAACTAGATTCACACCCAGGTCCGAACCTAGGCCCCTTTTTGGTCGAGTCAAGGCTCACACCAAATCTAGTCCAGATCTCAGTCCGAGTCCACACCCGGTCTGAATTTGAAACCTTCTGGGTTTGAGTCCAGGCTTGTGCCCAACCTAGCCCAAGTCTGAACCTAGGCTCCCTTTTGGTCCGAGCTAAGGCTCGTGCCTAACCAATCCTTGATCCAGTCCGAGTCACCCGCTCTGATATCCAATCCTTCTAGGTCCAAGGCCAGGCGTGTGCCCAGCCTAGCCCAGGTCTAAACCTAGGCCCCCTCTTGGTCCGAGCTAAAACTCATACCCATCTAGTCTAGATCTCAGTCTAAGTCCTAACCTAGGTCTAAGTATAGAGTTGCTTCTTGAACTAGACTAGGTTCATCTTAGCTCAGGGTTCAAATAGAAAACCATCGAGTCTAGCAAGATCCACCCAGTCTGGTCCTAGCTTAGGTCTAGATTCAGAGTTGTCCTTAGACCTAGACTAGGTTCACCTTAGTTTAGGGTTCAAACCTAAGTCCATCAAGTCAAGACCCAGGTCTTTCTAGGTCTAGGACAAGGCTCATGTCCAGTTATGCCTGACTCTTGGTTCAAGTCCACACCTGAGTTTGAACTCAAGTCTGTCCATAAGTCCAAACAAGGCTCACCCTTGGTCCAGACCCTGGTTTAACTCATATCCAGTCTAAGTCTAGTTAGGTTCGAGTCGTAGACCAACTAGGTCCAATTAGGTTCAAGTCAAAGCCTAGTCTAGGTCCATGCTCGAGCTAAGCCCAAGTCTTCCTATTTTAGCACAATTTTAGGAGTCATAACCCATGATCAAAGCAAAGCAAAGTCCAATCTTACAGCTCCAGCTCAGTCTAGATTCAGGGAACCTAGTCAGTCTAAGAGGCACCGTCACAGTGCTCCCTAACAAATGCATAACACTCGTGTTAGTGAGCTGAGTCTCAACCCATATGGAATCATACCTAACGGTCTCAGTCGGGCCATCATTTGAAAGCTACACGCCAGCAGGTTAGTCAGATTCGTAACACCTCGAACATTCAAAGAGTTAGGCCTGGGGCAATCCTCTAAGATATGGGGATTAGCTTTACATCCAATCGATATACCAAAGTTAAAGCCCTAGCCCCGATCTCTGAGTCAGCCAATCCTAGTCGGGTTAAGCCCGACGTTCAATTAGCATCCTAGCATTCCAGTCTTAGCAATCAGCCAATTAGGGGGGCAAGTGGGTCACACAAAGCTAAGGAAAAGACTATCCAAGTAACCCAACACCAGTAAAGGTCATGACCTAATCCGGTATCAAGAAAATCCTAAGGTACATGCATTCTTTCAAGACTTGCTGAATTGAGGATACACCATCCAACGTAGCCAATCTAGGTAGGTTAGGTCAAAAGCTCAAGCTATAAGCTATATCCAACCCGTTTGCTCAAACCAGGATAGTCCTAAAGATGCTAGCTTGCTAGTTCAATCAACTCGGGGCCATGGGTCTAACTCTGGTCATCACTTGAATCTAGGATTACCTCGAGGGCAGACTCCATCTGGCAGTAGTTTTGGTCTTTCTTCACTCTTTCAAGCTAACACTGAAGCATGAGAATATCCTAAACCTAAGGTTAGATCATCTAGTCAAGGAAAGGGACAGGCGGACCTCATTGCCCAAAGTCAAAGGTCTAGTCATCATAGCAGCTCGAGTTATCCATCACAGTCAAGTGGTGATCCTATCTTGCAGGCCTACTTATGTGGCTACCTAGTCCAAACTTCTGGCGACGAGTCGGCTTTGGCCCAATTCAACTAGGGTGAGTCTATAGGGCAACAACTACCATACCAAGTTCACCACATTCCCCAGGCTCAATCCTTGTGGCAACCTGCTACATGGGCCCAACAACTAGTCTATACAAGCCACATACCACAAATCCAGGTTCAACAAACCATGCAACAGAGCCAGGTCGCCGTTATACCAACAACCCAATTCATCAACATGAAATGCCTTCAAGACTCTTTTGAGATAATGAGAATATGAGATTTCTCAACTCATAAAGCCTACGTACAAGAGACTCTATGACACCTAGAAGATTTATCAGTAGGGTTTATGCTGCCACAATTTATAAACAAATTTTATGAGAAAGAGGATCATGAGGCACACATCAACACCAATCTGTTAATTGTCCATACACTATGAGACCTACCTAACTAACTTAAGGACATGTTCTTGCATAGCTTATCAGAAGAGCCATTGATGTGGCATCAGAAGTTCATGAAGCATAACCGTCAAGCAACTTCTGACAAAATGTTCAGGCACGTTTCCTCCTGCTATTGTGAGACAACATCAAGACCCGTGACCCTTGGTGAGTTAACTTTCACCAAATAAAAGTTGGGCGAGTCTCCTTTTGACATTATAACCAGATTTAAAGAAGCCACCATGCAAGTTGTTGAAACTCCACTCCCTGAATATGTGAAGGTGGGCATGACAATAGAGAACATGACCCTTGAGTATGTCACATTCTTCAACAAATGGGCGATCCTTTACACGTTTGACGCTATGCTTGAAAGAGTATCGCGATATGAGCGAGCCAAAGAGGATGAGGCCAGAGTCTATCATAACCTAATGATAGTTGACCCTCCACAAGAAGAAGGGAATGAGGACTCGAATGGTGGTCAACCCTCTCAAGAAGGAGAGGTGAACTTGATCGAGAAAAGCGACCCTTCTGCAAATCAGTCACAAGAAGAGTCTAAAACTTACTCTACCACATGGAGGATGCATATTTCAATGCCAAGGGAATTTACTTCCATTGATGATCCTTTTAACCCATCATTCCAAGTGAATGCGATAGAAGATGACCCCACACACGTGGGATGGTAAATTAAACCCTCAAGGGAGCCGAGATGAACCCAAGCATAAGCTCAGTCACGGCTCCAAAACTAGTGATTCCTATAATCACGGTGACAAGGCTAGTTCGAGGATAGTTACTCAAGAGGAAAGAAAATAACAAATTTTTAAAGAAACCTTATCACCCTGAGAACCAAAACCACTAAGGAAAGATAGCCTTCTAAAATTTCTAAGGGGACCTCCCGAACCACCTTCGCAAGATTTCTTGAATGAAGAATTGGATATTGAAAAACCAACCATATTACCTCCTAAAGAGGCAGGCTTTCTCGAAGTCATTAACGACATGAGCACAATTTCGATAATCAGGGTACCCCCATATCAATAAAGTTCATCTCGTGAAGAACAATTTCCTAATGGAACAGAAAGCCCTACAAGGCAACCCCATCAAACTACTCAATAGGGACATTCTCCTCTCATAAAGAGGGCATAGCAAGGGCAGTTAATGAGATTAAGCCCTTGTTTATTAACTCCCAACATGTCATAAGGTCGTCCAATTTTAACCCAATCACTATCTTATGCGAGAGTTTCACCCGAGCTCGAGCATTGAGAAGGAGCCAACTTCAGAGCTAACCTTCGAAAAACAATATAAATTCTATAATGAAAAAGACAACGGAAAGAGAGTTGGGTGATCACTCACCCGTTGCAAATAACCAAATGGGGCATTCACGCCTCAGACTTCAAAATGCATTAGCGCCTAGTTAGTAACATAAATTATCTCATTAATGGGGAAACCCTAATGAACTTATCTGTCCAGGAAAAAGTTTGATGGATTATGACATTGTGTGCTGATTAGTCTGAAAATCAAATTCTAGGTAGGGCAATTCTAAGGACAAAAGGGGAATCCGACAACCATTGTTAAAGCGATATTGGATGCCAACCTGAGACAAGGAAAACATGAAGATAACCAATATTAGAACCTCCTTGCCAGTTGGAGAAGGGAAAGATGATCGAATTCCTACCTGATCTTAAGGTGAATTGCCAAAAAAAAAAACGAAGAAAAAAGAAGGGCACCATTGACTCTTCTTCTTCGTCCTCCTTCTCTTCCTTCGTCATCATCTTCTTCTTCAAAAATAAATCCGCTGGGCTGACAATCCGAAAGGAACCAACCCCAAGCATTGGTAAAAAGACAACCGGATGGAGCACCCGAAAGGGACCCCGAGACGATGAAAAATAAATAAAAAATAAATTCGCTAGGCTGGAAATCTTAAAAGAACCCCAAGTGTTGGAAAAAACCTATCGGGCTAAACACCCAAAAGGGACACTAGGGCGACAAAAAAAAAAAAGCAATGCCACTTTGTCTCTTCTTTGAAGTCCCTTTCTTGAGTCAAAATGCTGTCAACAAAAAAAAAAAAATCAATGTGCATTAGCTTGATAGAACATGGTTAAGGATCTCGATTATCTAGATTTTGAAATGTAGGTGGTGGAGGAATGCAATTGGAAATCCAAAGATATGTTGAGCACTCAGGGGCAGTATCATGTGTTCTCCAAAACTCTGTTTTGGTAAAAAAATCTTGAGAACTCTCATTTGAATTGAAATGCAAGAGCAGAGGTTGAAATATAAAGGAACATTCGATGATTCCTTGTCTCAAAGATCTCAGCAAGGACCCAAAAAGCTCATATAAAGATCCACCAAAGGGGTCACCAGTGGTTAAACTGTAAGACCCACATTTTTTAAGAGTTCCGAAAAATTACTTTGAAAAATTCTTATCTTTTAAATATTTTCATAAGCCTTTTCAAAACTTGAAAATTACTTTGAAAAAAACTTTTCTTTTAAGATATTTTCAAAAACCTTTTAAAAAAAAAATGCTCTTTGGTGGCACGAGCCTAAATTGCCAACTAATTTCAAGAGAAAAATCTTTTATTTCAAAAGTAAAGTTCAAAAAATTGCTGTTTGGTGGCACGAGTCTAAAACTACGAACCAAAATCCAGTTCAAAAAGTCTAGCCTCGTATGATGTAAAAGGTGGGGAGTATCCATTTCAAAATGTACCTTGGTGGCACGAATTTAAACTGCTAACTTTCAAATGAAATTCCTTTTCATTCAAAATGTCTAACCCCGTATGATGTTAAAGGTTGGGTGTATTCAGAAAATGTCTAGCCCTGTCTGACGTAAAAGGTTGAGTATATCTGTTTAATTTCGTTTGATATTAAAGGTCAGGTGTATTTAGAAAATGTCTAGACCCGTATGACATAAAAGGTCGGGTGTATCTATTTAACCCCGTACGACGTAAAAGGTCTGGGTGTATCCGTTTAACCCTGTATGACGTAAAAGGTGGGGCGTATCCATCCATTGTTGCATACATTAAACTGCTTAGACGACTCTATGGTTGCAGGAGCCAAAACTGCCACTAAAAATTTGTTTCTCAAAATATCTTCATCATTTCAAAATTTTCTCTTTATGTCTTGTATTTTCAAAAACTTTAGTTTCTTTGTTAAAACCGTGACTTGTCCAAGCTCTAGGTTTTATTTCAAACCTCCCCTAATTTTCAAAATTTCTAAAATGTCTTTTAAAACGAAGGAGCTTGAATAGTTGTACATGATAATTACCGCGTTGCCGCTTCATCTCTCTCTTTAGATTTGTCCGAGAAACATTTTCTCATTAGGTAAAACCTTTGAAACCCTAAATAAAATCAAGAAAAATGCCAGGTTTAAAGATTTGAAATTGTGAAAATCCCTTAAGTTAAGTGGCACGACCAGAAAATCCAACTTGAGATCCAAGCTTGCGTAAATCACTGAAACATCTCACGTCGAAAACCCTAAGATAAAAATGCCCTAGGTGGGTGACCGGGGAGCACAATGTCTTGGAGGGATAGTTGGTGTGCCCTCTGACCACGAAACGTTATGATGAAATTTAAAATTCTGCAATATCTTTGCCACTAACCTGCCCAGTGAAGGACAGAGAGCATCAAAGAGTGTCTACTTCTTTGCCACCCACCTGTCCCTTGAAGGACAGGGAGTCCCAAAGAGGAGCAACTGTAGACATCCCATTTTTAAAAACTGTAGACATCCCATTTTTAAAAACTAACAAATTTCATGATTTTCCTACTTTAGACAACCCTTATGACCATACTATTCCATAAGATCCTTGAATCATAAAACACCGTAGTCCATGATCCCCATTTCAATCCATAAAATACACATTTTCATGCCTCTTTTGGGAGAAAAGTGTATTGTTTTAGGATTGGACGTGGTTAGCCCAGGAAATTAGAGAGAGAAAAAGCTGGAAAATGAGTGACTCTAGAGATTAGAGAGAAACCTTAGATCCAGGAAAAACCTTAGCTATTAAACCTTAAGTCTTAAGCTTAGACTAGATCCAAGAAAACCATTCAACTAAGCTAAGGCTTGGTCAACAATGAAAACAGACAAAGAGGATCCCCGGTGTAAACATAGCCGCCACGGTCCGAATACGGGCAAGGCCTCGAAAGCCTCGGGTTTGTCAGGGCCAATTGACCCAATCAGGTATTTTTTTTCATCCTCTTTTTCTTTAGTTTTCAGTTTTTTTGTTAAATCTAGGATTTTATTCACTTTTCATTCAATAGTTCATGTTTTTGGATCAATGCTGGCTCTACCACTGATCTGAGAGCAGATTTGTTCATTTTTAGTAGATTTGACTTCAAATTAGAATTTGATTAACTCCACTTTCTATTACTGTAAACAAATGTATTATGGGAATTGAGGGGAGCGAAGCTTTTTGTGGAGCACATGCAACATATGCATTCATGGAAAACCCAATTTTACAAAAAAAATATGAGGTTTTTTTTTGCTTCTTGGGGGTAATTACAAGCGGTAGGAATTGATGCTGTGCGACATCAAACGCTAACCACAAGTGTTAGAAAGTACGACTCGAACCGAGTAATCGGTCCTGGCCTTAGCTGATTAGTTGGTCCAAGTCTGAGTAACTCGACTAATTAGTGCTAAGTGCTGTAGCAGCAAAAAAAAGTTCAAAAAAATATGAAAATTAAAAATATAAAAATTAAAAATAAATAAATAAATAAATAATTTTAAGTTTAAAATAAGATTAAGAAAAACACTTCAAAATGATAAAAACATAAAATAGTAAAAAACAGATTTTAAAAAATCAACTTGTGACCTGGGGAATTTTCTGGTGTGGTTTGCATAAGGTTACAACCTTAAACATTCCGGGTGTGGTTTGCATAAGGTTACAACCTTAAAGAATCTAATAAAGACACCCCTAAATTTTATTATAAATTTAATTTTGGTATAAAAAATTCTTAGGGTGTCGTGAGAATCTAATTTCATTTCTAATTATAAAATATAAAGATCTAAAAATGGTTCAAATCAAGTAGATCTATAAATGCATGAAAATCTTGAAAATGGACGGTTCAAATAATGTATTGCAAGATAAACTATTTCTCAAAGTCAAAATCTTTTTTTCTTTTCATATTCATACATCTTGATGCCGAGATAATCAATTAGAGGGTTTTCCAACATCCAAGCCACCTTTTATGATAGATTTTTTAGGATCACATTTAATTCTACATTTTAAGGCTGCAACTCTTTTATAAATTTCTTTTCTCACAGCCAACCTCACAAAAGCCACAAAAGCCCAAGCCTGATTCCTGGAAAAAGTACAAATAAAAGTTACAATACCCAAAGAGAAAAAAGTCTCTCTCTCTCTCTCTCTCACTCAAGCATTTCCACTTCTATTTCCAGGTGATTCCATATACCACAAAAACCATCTGCATTTCTTAAAATGCGAAGCCAAACCCAAAATCCATGTCAGCCCTTACTGTGCTTCCACCTGTCGGCATCAGGCCCACGTAAGCATTATCTCCACGTGCATCTCACACGCTTCACGTTTCTTCCCGGTGCCTACTCGAGCACTGCCTGTGCTCATTTCACTCTATTCCCCTCCCCTCCCCTCCCCTCCCCTTATAAATATCATCACTCTTCTCTTTCATTTCATGCAAATTCATTTTCTCAATACTCAATTAGGAAGTACAAGAAATCTCCATATTTACTTACTTCTATATTCCCTGGTTTAGTTTCCATTTTCTTGTACCCAAACCAGAAAGATGTTGGATAGGCATGATGCTCACTTGGGTTGCCAGAAATGGCATCAGAAGAAAATCCTCCGAACCGAAGGAGACGACGATGACGATGACGATGATTACGATTGTGCACCTGCTACTTAATTATGCCTTTGTGTATTTTTGTTATCCTAATGTCTTTTGAATCTGAGGTTTAATGTAAATGCCGGTCTTATTTGTTTCTAGAGATTATGCAGATATTCCATGATATGTGTGAGAGAGTAAGTTTTTTGTGAAAGTGACATGGAAATGGGTTTTTGGGTGGAGAGAAAGAGACTGCAGTTGCCTGGTTAGAGAGGGCATGTAGGTTTCCCTGTAAGGAGGAAAATGTTGTGTTTGATTAGAGATAGAATGGAGGTTTCTCTCTAGAGAAAGATAAAGGTTTTCTTAAAGGCAGAATGCAAGGTGGAGAGACTTTTTGTAAAAAAAAATTTGAACCGTTGAAGTTTAGTTTTACTTTAGGGAATTATTATTTATGGGACTCGGATTTGGTGGACGGTGTAGATCTCCAAACCCGCATTGTAACAATTGCGAGCTTGGACACGTCAAACAATTTTCCAAAATTTATTTCGTTTTTTTTGGTTGCATCCAATGTTCCAAACTCTAGTGATTTTTTTAACATGATGGCCAATTTGGATAGGAATCAGTTGGGAACTGAATCGGTTCTGAAACGGTGTGATTGTGACCTGGTTCCCCTTAAAACACCAATTGATATATATATTTTTTCTTTTTTAAAAAAAATTATTGTTTATTTTTTTAAGTCCCTTCTAAATCCCTATCCCCTAAACCCTTTGTTGTATTTATTTTTTAATATTTTTATATCACCGATTCGGATTGATCACATCTAAATCACTGATCTAACCATATGTAGATGAAAGGTCTGTACTATTTAGAACATTGGTTTGCATCAAACAAAATTGACTAGAAACAATTAAATTTCACTCGTCACCCAGGTCAAATTGGAAAGGATTGAAAAATGTAGAAAAGGAAAGCAGACTACGATGGTCAAGTAGAAAAATTAAAGTATGCCAAAAAGTTTCTAGCTCCCATGGAACATATATTAATTTACACCTACAGGCAACACCCAATGCAAGAGTAATTTAAGACCTTAAATTTCAGGAAAGAAACCTCTTCAATATACTAACTAAACATTAAGTGAGAGTGGGGTTGAGGTTGGGGCGGTAGCATCACCGCCACGACATCAGCTAAGGTCTAGGTTTTTATTCTGACGTAATATATTTAAAAGCAACTAATTTATTTCAAAAACAGGTAAGAGCTTGTTATCCCACTGAATTAACCAAAAAAAATACATAACTTTCAAGTAACACTATGTATGTAACTAAAAAGGATAATGTTTAAAGAATTGAATAGAGAACATCTAAATTTTGAAGAGTGAGAACCAAAACACTTACAGTGCACACTTTTATTTATGGAAATAATCATCCCATGATCGTGTAGATCCCAAAATTTTAAATAAAAAAAATTCCTCTACATGCTAAAAATATATATATTCTATGTGTAATCCTGAAATTTTAAATAAAAGAGGGGAATCTTTTGTTTTTTTGGACAACAAGGTGAGTCTACACATTGGAAAATATAATCTAGTAAGAGGGTAACATGAAAAAGTTTATAGAAGGTGCCAAAATTAAATTGTAGAAGTAAGGGGTACCTTAAAAACCTATAGCAGAAGGTTGTTCCGATGCTGGAAAAATCTTAAATTGATCATCTTGAGATTCATGGATATAGAAAAGAAAGGGCTTTCAAGTTCAAAAAATAGTCACCATCTAGACACATTATCTGGGTGTCCATTTTCATAATTTTAAAGTGTTTATAGATATACTGGATCGTCACCAATTTTGGAACTTTAAATTTCATAATTATCATAATTAGGGATGGAAACAAATTTTGACATCATTGCAAGGCTTTCTGGGATCCTGACGCAGTATAAAATTTACTGGCAATCAACACCAGCAAAAATAACCACGTTTTAGAGAGAAAAATAAAATCGTGAGTGAAATCGTTTTGGAGAGAGAAATAAAATCGTGAATGAAATAACAAGAAAAAAGAACAAAACACGTGGATACGAATATTTCGGCATCGGCCAAAAAATACAAAAAAACAACACCCACAAAAAGGCCCCTCTCTCTTCAAGAAATACTTTCTTTATTCCATAAAACACAATCTCCCATTTACAATAGTGTGATCCCTTTTTATAAAAAAGGTTTCTCTTCTCTTCTTAACAAAAGATAACTCCTATATTTACATAAAAAGGTAATTATTCCTTTTCTCCATCCACTAAAACTTTCCTAACTCAACCTTACCTTTTCTTGAGATAAATTCAAGCCACGTGCCTATCCAAAACAACACTAATACCAAAATAAAAGAATTTAGCCTTCTCCTAAAAAATATATTTCTTTAAAAAAAAAAAAAAACTTTATCAACTAAACCCTAAAATCCTATTTTTTAATAATTAACACTAATAAATAAAATAAAAGTCTACCCAACCTCTAATAATAATTAAATAATTAAAACTTAAAAATTTATAGCCACCACCTTACTTCAATAGTACATGATTGACACCTTATAGAAACCTCAGCTAACAACTAAGCATGTGTAATTGAGCGTGGGCCTGCTGGATATGAGGGTGAGGCTGCAGCCTCAACCTGCTGAAAAGAAGCAAAGAACTTACGGTTGTGACGTGAATACGCATGATTGTGATCAAAGTCCTATATGTTTTACAACTTGAGCATATATATTATGCTCTTGCGAGGACTCATTGTGCATATATATTATGCTCTTGCGAGGACTCTTTGAGAGATTTTTTTTTAGTCTGAAATTTTGGAAACTGCCTAAGAATCACTCGATCATTATTTTTAAAAGAAAAAAAAAAAAATGAATTTCGAGTTTTTTTGATACTTAGATTGCACCTTTCAAAAGTTAGAAGGCCTCTATCTAATACTGAGACATTATGTTTTTCTAGTACACAAAGAGTTCAATTCACAATTTTTACATCCCCAAGTTTGGGACGCTAAAATTCTTATATTGGATTTTACCCAAGGGAATAAATGCCCAGTATATCTTTTGGGAGTATAAAATATTTTCACTTTCAACATTTGGGCCCATTTTGATAACCTGGAGTTTGAAATTATCCAGAAATTCAAAATCTTTTAGGAGCCGAAATTTTGGATTTTTGGAGGCTACGGTATTAGTATTTTGATCTGGCAAATATTGTGTTTGATAACTTGATAGGACTTCTATAAGTATGAGGGTCCCTTTGGTTGATCCTAGAATTTAAAAATAGAAGAGATGGAAACTAACTTAAATGTTCATTGAAGTTTTCATTAAAGAGAGGGTGATGTTTTAAATGAATGAGATATTCAAATCATAGCTTTACCCACAATCATTGTCACCATCGATAAAGCTTCTTTCCAACTAATTGGGGTCGGCTGCATGAATCTTGGTCCATCATTCTGCTCTATTAAGGGTCACCCTGAGGTGAGGCCATAACTCCTAGTAACTTTTTTTATTGGTTTCAACCACGTCCTTTTGATCATGTCCCTTGCCAATTTTGAGTTTTCCACTTGAAGTAACGTGCACTTTCTTACATGTATTGTACTAGGTCTGCACCACACATGGCCAGCCCACCTGAATCTATTTTTTCTCATCTTATCGCCCTATTAAACTCGCACTAGCTAAAAATAAAAAATAAAAAATTTCAATAAAATAAAATGACCAAAATACGTTTGAAAGTTTCAAGGGGTATTTTGGTCATTATATTTTATCGAAAAATTATTTTTAATATTTTTATAGGTGCACCCCAATGAGAAGATGACACGTACAAAATTTCATATTCATACAATTTATATAAAAAAAATAAAAATAAAATATTTTGATACGCCATATTTAAGATCAAACGATGAGTGGCTCTCTTGATCAAAATTCGATGGCTGGATGGTAGAGAGAGGATAAAACTTCTATGCTATAAAGGATGGTAGGGGGAGGATAGAACTTCTATGCTATAAGGGGAGCATAGGAAGCTTGCCCTAAAATAAGAGCTAAAGTAACTTATAAAGAGAAAAGTGCCCTTTCAATTTTGATAATCGATTATGAAGTACTTAATTATAAGTGAATGTTGAGGAATCGTTGCTCTTCGTTTTTTAATCGAATGTTAACATAGGCATAGTAAGTGATATGAACCAACTTGGCCAGCCATTCAGATCACTACAAAAGTGAGATTTGAGGTTGTGCATGGCACAAATGCAATTATGCGAAGCGCAAAGTTTGACTCAAACCATGTATGTTCTGCTAGGGCCTTTTGTCCCTTTGAATCCGAAAATATAATAAAAAGAACTTACATTTTTTCATTCTTCAATGTGGAACTGAAAACCACTGCTTATCTTTATACAAGAATATATAGTTTCACTTTCCAAAAATATGATTTGAAAAAATACTAGGCCAAATAACTCGTATTTTTTCAATGCAAAAATAGATTATTAGTCGATTGGACCCAGGCCCGTGTCATATCAGGTCTGGGTAAAAGTATAAAAATATAAATATATTGCATATTTTATAATATAGAATAATAAGCATTTTATATAGAAATAATGGATCGGGTTCGGCCAGCCTGATATGATTAAGGTTTGGACTGGACCCAAACCCGACTCGAATCTTGGGTCCATCCTGGAACGTGACCCACAGGATCTAGAAGCTAGACCTGATTCCGGACATGATCAAGTCGACTTAACCCAATTGACAGCCACATAGTCACCACAAAATAAATGGTTAAGATCATGTCTGATTATTACAATTTTATTACAATAGACATTCCTACTATTTACCCTCATGCACCAATTAAGAGTATTTTTTATAGATAAAATGGTGAATGCCTCTCAAACATTGAGGGATATTTTTGGTTTTTAGATTGTTTGAGTGATTAGTTTTTATATTTTTTACAGATGTGCTTGAATGAGGCAAGCACATGCTTCAAATTTCACATCGATCTAGTATTGAAAAGAGCTTGGATGCAAATAATGTCAACATTTTCGAAATGTAGTTCACAAAAAAGGGCTATCAAATTCAGACATACGATCTTAATTGGAAGGCTGCGAGAATAAATTTGATTTTTAATATAACCAGAAAAAATTTGGAGGGTTCATTCTCTAACCCTCATGTAACCATATAAAACAAAAAATAAAAAATAAATATTTTAAAAATAAAATTACTAAAATACCCCTGAAAGTTTGAATGTATCTTCATTATTTTTTCTTGGTCTAATTATTGTTTGATATATTTTCCCTACCCCAAAAACAAGCCCTCCCTCCTAATTTCGTATCATTTTGAGTTGAAGAAAATAAGCAACCAGTTTTCGACTCGCCAAATCCGCTTCTACAGTGGATCAGCTGCTTCCAAACATTCATCTTTCATAGGGGGTTGGCTGCTACAGTACCCAATTGGAAGCCCTCTAATGCAGCACTTTCTGTTGTCGAGCATAAAAGTCCTGTGAAAACTTGGAACTTCAAAGTTCAAGAAACCAAACACCCCATCATTTCCAATAATATTGTTTGGAAAAGTATTTGATGAGTTCGGGCCCGCATGGTAAAGAGCAATTTCACATATCTATTTTCTAATTGAGTTCGGGCCCGCATAGTAAGACCCATCTTCTACCTATCTTTGTTCTTCAATACTATTATCATTATATTGAGGCAATGCAAGCTCCAAATATAAAAGTTTCTCATGTTATTGTTAGCATTTTTCGTTTTACGTTCTTCTGGACATTTTCTTTTTTTGAAAGCATGGGGTTTTATTATGAACTTGTGGAAATTTTTTGCTATTCGAAAACTTGCATCTTTTTATGATGATTGGGGTCTTAGTATTGACGAGAGATCAAGGAAATTCTTATCCCATTAACACCTTAAAAAGACTAACTAGTAAAATTTTATTATCAAAAAAACAGATCAAGGAAATTCTTGGCGCTGCATTGTTGTATGAAAACTGGATGAGCAGGATTCTCTTCTGGGACAAATGCCTTTTGGCTCCACTTTTGAATAATGCCTTCTCTTTTGATAAGAATATTAGATTCTGTTTTTTTGTTCATCATTTATTAAGGAAGAGAGTGAGCGGGCTTCAAAGAAGAGGCATAAAGGGAGATTAGCTAAAATCATGGAAAAATGCTCTACCTCCTGAAATTGGTGCTGATTTTAAAGAAAGATTAAGCTGGTATTGAATTTTAACCACAGATCGATAGATGTGGTGATGACATATTTTTTCTCTCTGCAAAACACCAGCTGCCATGGTGATGAAGAGAATAAGGAAAGAAAGGGTAAGGAAGATGAGGAAAGAGAGAGTATGGGAGGGAAGATTGAGAGCAAAATCGGGATAGGAATATGAGGGTCCTGGCTCTCTATATTTTTTTTTAGAAAAAATTGTGTATAGGTCATATTGGTGATCAACACCTTGTTTTCAAATTAAATTATGGGTGGCAACCCATCCCTGGTTTTTTTTTTTTTTTCAAGTTACCTCTTGTCCGATAAACCAGGACATGTGGGTTTGTGCGTTTAAATGAAAAGAAGTTGTCGGGTGTTAAAAATACCGGTCCTTTCTATTTTTCTTTCACTATCTCTCTCTTCCCAAGAGAATTACCCCACATGTGCTCTCTCTCTACTTTCCTCGTTCCCTTCATCCATGGCTCCATCGCCTCTCCTCCCATAAGCAAAACCCAAGATGAAGCCACCCACCATGCTATCTTTCTCCTCTCCATCTCTCTCTCTCTTCGTGGTTCTTTTTTACCTAATTCAACTTGGGGCTTTCCATGTTGCTATGGTACAATCATGTCCGAAGAAATAAGGTTTTCGGAGTTTTTTTAGAATCAATAGAGGGAGGGAAAGGGAGAATAGCTGATCTGTTTCTTATGTGATGGAGCCTGAGTGATGAGGCCATTAATAAAGACGAAGGGTAAATCTCAGCATCCTCATATTTTTCATCCTTGCTTCTTCGAATATGTATTGGAGGGATCTTCCTAAGGCTCTACAACTTTTTAGCCTGCATTTTAAGGTCATTTTTCTCCTCTTCTCTTTTCTTTTGCTCCCCATTTTCTTTTCTTGAAACTCCATTTTCATTTTTTGGAAACCCCATTTCAACGGATGTCATTGCTGCTTATTTTGTAAAGAGAGAGAGAGGAAGCGATAGAGATTAGAGAGGGAAAGAGAGGGAGGGGCTAAAGAGAGGAAGAGATAGAGATTAGAGAGAGAAAGAGAGGGAGGGATTAAGGATGATCATGCAGCGTTCTAGCTGTTTATACGAAAAAAAAAAAACTATATATCTGGTGTTCGGTTTACGGAATAGGGGTAATTTGAAAAATAAAAAAGAAGAGGGGATATCGTAATTTGGAAACAATGTCTTCTCATTTTGTAATTGACCAATATGATTCATACGTAATTTTCTCTATTTCTTATAACCGCCTTTGAAGACAACTCACTTCGTTCCAACCTGGGGTTGTGGTATCAACTTGGACGTCTTGGATGTGGGGCCTCAGCATAATAGATGTGGCCCCGGACACATAAAAACCCGGAAGCCAAGCGTGGAAGCCACAACACAACTCCGACTGTTGTTCCTTGTGTAAGAATCGGATCCTCTTAAACGTTATTGGCACGTGTGTATCACACGAGTCACGTTTCTTATTCATGCCCGCTTCAGCAACGCCTCTCTCTAACCTTATAAATATCACCACTCTCCCTCTCTTTCACATTCACCTATACTCTTAACTCATTTTTCTCAATAATTCTTAGTAGAATAAATCCCCATTTTGACTTAATTGACTGCTTCTTGGTTATTTTCCTATCTCTTGTCAACATGAGAAAAATGTTGCTGAGGTATGATGCTCACTTGGTTTGCCATAAATGGCATTCGAAGAAAATCAACTTTTGGGAAGGAGACGATGACGATGATGATTGTGATTGTGCTCCTGCTGTATAATTATATATTTATTTATGGGGTCTTAATTTTTTTTTCTTTTTTTTTTTTAAAATGAGAGGTTTAATATAAAAGGAAAAGTTTATATAGAGCCGAGGCTCTAAACAATAAAATTCGAGCCCACCTCAAAAATTTCACTAGAAGAGGTTGTTTTGATGCCCAAATATCCTCACATTCATCATCTCGACATCAAGATGCATGGACATGATAAAAAATAGATTTCAAGTTTTGAAAATAGTGTATTTTGTAACGCACTTTCGACTGTCAATTTTCAAGATTTTCAAGTTTTCATAGATCTCTCGATTTACACTAATTTTGAAGCTTTGAACTTTATAAATAACGATGAAAATATATTTTAAGGCTATCAAAAAAATTTCCAATTTTGAAACCATATTTCTCGATACTAATTGAAAAAAGGCTCTAATTTCATTGTTTAGAGCAATGGTTTAAAAAACGGATCGTTGACCCGGATCGGGCTTCCAAAAAACAGATCCGGATCGACGAATCGGCGATCCGGATAGGGAATCGGGTGAATCGGTCAAAATAAAGTTTAAAAAAAATTCGAAAAAATTATTAAAATTCATTATAAATATTGTTTTTTAGGAATTCAATAAAAAATGAGGGTACTCCATTAAGAATTTTCATGTTTTTGAATGAATATTGATATGTTCTTTCCCTGCATGAACCGCCATTCAGTATTTAATTTACAGTATTTCGTGCTCATCCCTACACTGTTGCTGTTGAGACTCGATATGTGAATAATATGGCTGGGATAGGGTGGCCTCAGAATCATCATCTCTCTCGTTTTCTCTTTGAATAATATGGATTAAAAAAAAAAAAAACAAATTTTCAAAAAAATCGATCATGGATTAAAAAAAATCGC
>NW_006498806.1:2493690-2506471 GCF_000471905.2 Amborella trichopoda | reverse complement strand
TCGATCATGGATTACAAGAAAAGAAAACAAACATTTCGATCATGGATTACAAAAAATTCTATTATGGGTTACAAAAACCAAAAAATTCGATCATGGATTACAAAAAAACAAAAACAATTCGATCATGGATTACAAAAAAGTCGATCAAGTATTACAAAAAAATAAAAAAAAATTCCGTACGGAATCGCCGATTCACTATTCGGACTCGCCGATTCCGTACAGTGAATCGGCGATTCACTGTACAGAATCGTCCGGTTCTCTCTAGAACCGGACGATTTCCGATTTTTTGGGCGATCCGGTCCCTTTTCACGATTTCCGAGTCGAACCGGGCGAGTCCGGTTCGACTCGGCGTTTTTTAAAACGCTGGTTTAGAGTCTATGCAAACCTTACCCTAATATAAATGAGTGTTCTGTTTCGTTTTAGAATGTTAGTATATCTTTTATGTCTGCAATAGAATACGTTTTTAACATTGAAAGAGAGTGTGAAGTTTTTTTATTAGGGAGAGAATATGGGCTTTTGGGTAGAGAATAGATTGGAGCGTTATAATAGAGAATGTTTTTATTGAGAGAATGTTTTTATAATAGAGATATAGATTAGAGCGTTATCATTAGATTATTAATCTGCTACTTCACATGAACGGTGATGTAATTGTTAATTACAATAATTGCAATGACGCAGCTGTCTAAACAGAATATGAATTTTACAATAAATCCACACGTGCATTCCAAATTTTATTGTTTATTTCATGTGTCGCACAAAAAATATTCGTAAATGACAATCGCATATTATAACATTCAAACATGAAAGGATTACAAAAAAGGAAAATGTTTTGATAGGGGCTCCAGACTTATGATAGCCTCACCTCAAAACTCATGAAAAAGTGCATTGTTAGCATGCAAAAACTTTCAAATTTATGCCTTGATTATTATGGTTGTGAAGTAAATATTAGGATTTCAAATCATAAAAAATATGTATATTGCAACAGGTGGTTTAAAAAACGAATCGGTAATCTGGATCAGGCACTTTAAAAATCCATCTGGATCGGTGAATCGGCAATTTGGATCGGAAATAAGCCGACTTGTTAGGATTAAGCTTTAAAAAAAACCCAAAAAAATTATTAAAATTCATTATAAATGTTGTCTTTTAGGTGTCCAATAAAAAATGGGGGTATTACATTGCTAACTTTCATGTTTTTCTTCAATTTGTGAATATTGAGATGTTCTTTTCCTGTATAAACTTATGTTAACCATTAAATTTACATTACACAAAAGAAATATCATAGAATTATCATGGACAAAATATATAATCATACATGAACTACAATAAAGAGTAGACTAAATCGATAAAAAAATGGCCACTAAAATCTTGAATTGGCGCAAAACCCTAATCAGTTAAAAAAACTCAAATTATTACAACTTAACTAACTATAACCCAAAATTATTACAACCTAACTAACTATAATATTATATACTAAAATTAAAATTGTTGATTTACACTTTATAAAATAAATACTAACAAATCCAAAATATTTTATAATATCATCAACTTTAAGAAGATTGTTGTACTACATTTTTTTTTTTTGTATTATCTTTTATTTTATTTTTGACAAGAAATACGTTATATTACTTCCTCTTTTTTTTGACAAGAAAAATAAAAATATGTATTATTATTTTTTTTACCAAAAATGCTTGTTGTATTACCTCCTATTTTTAACTTTTTCCTTTTATTTTTTTTACAACGGATTTTTTTTCTTCTATTTTTTATTTTTTTTACAACATGATTTTTTTTCTTTTACGTTTTTAAAAAATAAAAATAAAGCCCCAAAGGGGTATTTTTTTCCTTTTATTTTTTTTACACTATGTTTCTTTTTCATTTTTAAATTTTTTCCTTTTATTTTTTTTACAACATGATTTTTTTTCTTTTATGTTTTTAAAAAATAAAAATACAGCCCCAAAGGGGTATTTTTTTCCTTTATTTTTTTTACACTATGATTTTTTTTCTTTTACGTTTTAAAATTTTTTCCTTTTATTTTTTTTTACATCATGATTTTTTTTTCTTTTATATTTTTTAAAAATAAAAATAAAGCCCCAAAGGGTAATTGCGCGTAGGATGAATTGAGGGTGGGAAGAAATCCACAAAGCTAACCTCCTCTACCAATTCGTCCCATTGGGCTTATAGGGCTGTAATAAATATATACATGCTATTAGTTATGCAACTCTAATTTTGTCCCACATCGAAGCACGAGAGCACTAAAATGTTCTATAAATAAGAAGGCAATAGTTGACTACCATGCATGTGGAGGTATGGGGGCAATGTGTTACACGTTAATGTGTCTTTTCAATAAATGGTTATGGATCCCGTGTCGACCCAAGTGATTCAATAAATGGTCATGGGTCCACAAGACTTGCTTCAAATTTTATAGTCAGTGTTAGAAATTAATTCTAAAGTCAGAGATTTTTTATGCTCAAAGTACTTTGCAAACAAGGATTCAAAATGAGGTTTTAGTTTATTTCCATAAAGCCTCAGCCTTTTAGAAACTACATCCTTAAAAAAAAAAAAAAAAGGAAAAAACAAAATGAGCAAGTTTTTATAAGGTGTACATATTATACGTAGAAGTAAGGTGAACTTCAAAAATCCATTAAAAAAAAGGTTGCTGCTGATGTTTATTGTCAATTTATTTTATTTTTTAAAAAATCGAATGTTCTGATGTCAAAATGAGGTTTTAGTTTATTTCCATAAAGCCTCAGCCTTTTAGAAACTACATCCCTAAAAAAAAAACAAAAAGATGAACAAAACGAGCAAGTTTTTATAAGGTGTTAATATTATACGTAGAAGTAAGGTGAACTTTAAAAATCCATTAAAAACAAGGTTGCTCCTGATGTTTATTGTCAATTTATTTTATTTTTTAAAAAATCGAATGTTCTGATGTCACTTTACTATGATTGTTTGAGTTTGACACCTTATATAAACCTCACCCTTAAAAAGTTTAGTAAAGCAAAACAGGAATCTTTGCAGTTAAACACTCAAACTAGAAAAGATAATAAAAACTGAAAATTTACGAGTAGCATACGAAATTTAGATGGGGCTGCTAGGTATGGTGGTCAGCCAGGTGAGGCCGCGGGTTAATGTCAAGGGTTTCATAATGTTCATTCGCAAGGCTTTCCTGCCTAAACAATCAAAGAACACATGAGAACCTTAGGACGCGTGATGACTAAAGTACTCATGAGAGTTGGCTTACAACCTTCCATCGAGAATCCAATATTTTTATTAATTTCGTTTTGTAGGACTTTTTTTTGGGCCCAATATAAAAAATTCCAAAAATCCCATTGGATGGAGAATTTTGAATCATTTTGATTTGGATATTCGCTGGAAATCAAAAGTGAGATATAGATGAGAAAGAGTGAGATGTAGGGACAGAGTTGTACGTCCAATGTTTACCATAATAACATTTGTTTTTGGGTACATTTAGTTTTTGGGGGACATATTGTTCGATCTTCATCGTCATTAGAACTTTATTCCAACTATTTGAGGTCAGGTATACGAATCATGGTTCATCATTCTGTTTTATTATGGGTCATGCCCTAATAGAAGCTATAAGTCCCCATATCATATGACCAACTCATCAAAGTTTACTTTCTCTCATCTTATCGTCTATTAGACTCACACTTAAGTTATCCCAAATGTATTCATTTCAAATTCTATCCCTTCTTATCTTGTTGTTCATCCATCTCAACATCCTCATTTCAACTACACTAATGCTATGGTTATATTGTTTCTTGACCGCCCAACGTTCTCACAACTGTCTTATAGAACATTCCTCTTTAGCTTCATTAATATGCAGCAAGTACATAAAACTCCGGTTGCACATCTCCAGATCCCCCACCCAGCTCTAATTCTATGCGCGACATATTCATCAATCTCTTTATTTTCATGAATTATTGATCCAAGATATCAAAAGTATGTTCGTTTTGGTTTTTTTTTTTGTCATCACTCCGATTATTATTAACTTTCATACCATATACTCCGTCTTGGTTCGATTAATTTTAAAACTTTTAGATTCTAGAACATCCATAAAAAGTTATAGCTTTTGGTTGACACTACTTCGGGTAGCATAACTCACATTTTGTCCGCAAACAACATACTATAGTGCCTAGTTAAGTCATCTATAATTAAGACAAAGATGTATAAGCTCAACACTGACCCCTAATGTAAACTTATTATCACCGAAAACCCACTCGTCACTTCACTAGTTGTGTTTCATCTTGTAAGTGCTTAGTTAAGTCATCTATAATTAAGACAAAGAGGTATGAGCTCAACATTGACCCATGACGTAAACTTATTGTCACTGAAAACTCATTCGTCACTCCACTAGTTATTCGCACACTAGTTAGTGCTCATTCGTACATAACTTTCACCAAGTCAATATAGTATCTCGAGACTCATTTCTTTTCCAATGCCCACCACATTAAATATCGAGATACTTTATCATAAACTTTCTCTAGATCAATGAAAATTACGTGGAGGTATTTTCTTTTTGCTCTAAACTTCTCAATCAATTGTCTTAGTAAAAAAATCACTTAAATTGTTGAGCTCTCTAGTATAAAACCGAATTGCTTTTCTGATACACTCATTTCATGTTGTAGTCTTTGCTCAATCTCTCTCCTACAACTTCATAGTCTCTTTTGTAAATAGGTATCATAATACTTTTTCTCCATTCGTCTGGTACTTTCTTTATTCTCAACACCTTGTTGAACATCTTAGTTAGTCAGTCAATGTCGATATCCCCCCGCACTTCCAAACTTCTATCGAGATATTATTTGGTCCTCAAGTCTTTCCTATCTTCTTCCTTTTCAAAGTTTCTTTCATTTCTGATATTTTAATCCTACAAATGTCTGTATGACATCTGCCCTCATTTATGCCAACAATTCTTTATATCGCTATATTCCTATTTTGTTTGTTATTGAATAATATTTTAAAATAGTCTCTCCACTTTCGTTAACATCTTTATCCTTCATCAAGACCCTTTGATCATTACTTTTAATGAATTTAATATGGTTTAGATCCCTACATTTTTTTCTCTCTCGTTTTTGCTAATTTGAAGGTATTTTATTCACCTTTTTTTATTTCCAATTTACTATTCATATGCCTTAAGTTTAGCTTTACTTACTATTTGTTTAGTTTTTTTCTTTTTAGCTGTTTTATGTCCTAAGTTTTGATCATTTATATTATATTACCATGTTTTATCATATACTCATTTTTCGTTAACGGCCTTCTGAACCTCATCACTCTACCACCAAGTTTCTTTATCAAAATTTTGTTTTCCTCTAGTTTCTTCAAAAACTTATTTTGCTACTTTCTTTATACAACCAACTATCTCATTCCACATAACATTGACCTCATATTCAGAGTTTCATTTTCTTTCTTTAACTTATTTATCTCTAAATAAGTCAATTTTCTCATCCTTTAAATTCTACCACCTAATTGTTGGACTTATATTAATTTCACCCCTTCATAGTCAAACTCTATCCTGGGATAACTTTACATTCCTTACATAATGTGCGATCTACCTTCTTAACCATGAAGAAGTCTATATGGCTTTTATATAATCCATTTTTACAGGTTATTAGATATTCGTTTTGCTTGTTAAGGTAAGTATATGTTATTGCTAGGTTGTACGCAATAACAAAATTTAGAATAACCTCTCCCTTCTCATTTCTTTCACCAAAGTCATATCCCCCAATGTACCCCTTCATAGCCTCTATTACCCGTCCCAACATGACCATCTAAGTCCCCTCCTAAAAAGTTGCTCTCTCGATTTAGTATGTCTTGGACTAGTCCATCCATGTCATTCTAGAATTGTCGCTTAATCTTGTCATCTAGTCCTACTTATGGTGCATAAGTACTAATTACGTATCTATCATTAATCCTATACTATTTTTATTATTTTTCTTTCCTATATACTAAAGTTTATACTCATCTATTTCCTTCATTTTGTTTTCTTTCCACTTAGTTTTCTGTAGACAAACTACGTGTAGTCTCTTTCTCCATAGTCATATCTATAAATGTTCCTACATTACATGTGGCTAGATGAATCCTATTTTCTTGGACTGGCTTCTTTACCCATGTTTATCTAGAATACCGCCGGAATCCTTGCCTCTTTTTTATTGTAACCGGGCAGCACTATGGCCTGTCGTTTCTAGGGAACGCCCTGGTCAACTTTTACTCATTTATCATTGTACCTAGGTTTTGGTACAGCGCGTACAGGAGACCTCTCTAGCATAAGCGATGACATAGATTCAAAGTTCATGGAAAGTATTGATAAAGCTTTATACTGGTTACCTACCTAATACAACTCACCTCCTTTATCCGGGCTTGGGATGGGTTATGGGAATGTTTGAGGTCCTTACCCTTTTTAGATCTAACACATTACCCTCTCCTCCCCTAAAATTTGTTTGTCCCTGTGGTTTTGAGATCACAACCCCCCGCTCTGCCTCTAGGGAAATTTGGGTTCCAAGAGGAAGATGACTTCAACAAAGTACGTTGCCTCTTTGTCCTCCAAGGGAATTTGGTTTCTCATTGGAAGAAAATTTAACGAAGCAAGATGAATATATTTAACCCCCAAAAATTTTTTTCTCAAGGAGATGATTTACCAAGAAAGTGATTACTTTGTTTTATACGTGAGATTTACAATGAAAATACTTTTTTAGAATATGTTTGTTGATTTCTTTAGTGTTTCCTAAGAAATCAATTTGTTCACATTTGATAACTAGTTTGGAATTTAAAGCTCCAAAAATTATGCAGATTTGATAGATTTATGAACACTAGAAAATGGATGCTCTAGATAATGTTACAAGGAAAATAGGGAAAAAGAAAAATAGGGAAAAGGGGAAATAACAAGTTTTATAAATTAAAAACAAACTTGAATTGGCAATTTCAGGTTACGAACAAGTGAACCATATAGCGGTGGCATAAATTTTGATGCTATCCAAACAAATTTTTCAATAGGGAGAGGTAGAACCAACCCAATCTTTCTAAAGCATGGAAATTGCCCATCCCTCACAATGTACAGTGTTGAAGCTTTCATTTGGATTTTATGCTTAAATAAATGGTTGACTGTAAACATATGCCATTACTAATGTTTGTCTGATGTACAAGAATAAGAGTCTACTGACAATTTGTTACTAATATTTGTCTAATGTGCAAGAATGATGAAGAGTTTATTGACAATTTGTTTCTTCACTGCTTATTTACGAGGAAGATTTGGGAAAGTTGCTAAGAAATGGATGTGTTGAGCTTCATGCCTTCTCATGACTACCAAATTATGGATTTTATTTACTTTGTTTGGTTACAAAAAATGGTCCAATTCTTTGGAAAGTCATGAGATTTGCATTGTTAAGGGAGATTTGGAATGAGAAAAAGCAGAAGATGCTTTTATGTTATCCGGCATCAGTTACCAAAGAATGCAGGGGGCGGATCTCACTGATATATATTTAAAAACTTAAGGTAGTAGCTAAATTAAGTAGTACCAAGCCTCAAAGAGCAGGCATACAGTGACCACTACCGGAAGTAGGATCTGACGAAAATTCTTTAGGAAATCCAGGCTACGTTAGACTTCGATTCTTGATTCACAATCACCATGGGGTAATTGATTTAACTTACTCAGGTTACGGCAAATGAAGCAGGGTCAAAAGGGAAAGGGGCTAGGGTCGTGGTGGTAGCACCCCCATACACTAGTCGGCACGTTGTTGTTTTCATTCCCACTGACACCACCCCACTAATACCTTAAAAAAATTAACATCTAAACTATTCAAAAAAATAGATAGAGGCATGTCTTCCTCACTGAATTACCAAAAAAAAAAAAAAGGTTAAAGGCCTTGTGACAAGTTCTAAAATTGTTGGATTGGGCTCGTCTGAAGCTTCTAGTTCTTAGGTAACACGTTCTCCATTGTCTTTGGCTCCTTTGACTCTTATTATCGATGAAATTCAAGATCTTTGTAGAGAATTTAATCAGTTCGGGAGATATATTGGCAAGACTGTGTTTCAAGCAATGTTAGACAAACCGACTAGGTCAAACCAGACCTGGCGCATGGGTATGTCTGGTTAAGCTCAATTTTGGTGGTCAAGTTCTCAAGTTTGAAAAAATCCACAAATAACTATTAGAAACTCCAAAAATATAAGAAATTTATTTGTAATGCTATTATATGTTTTCTATCATTTTGGCAAAGATGGAAAATCATTTGGCCATGAATATTTATTTTTATATTTTCCCTTTTTTGAATTATTTCTAAAATACCCCTGGTTACAAATTGATTTTTCAAATTTCACTACTTTTTAACCTTATTTAAACATGTTTTGTTTAGTTTTACTTTAAACATACTTTTCACTTGTTTTTATGATAT
Source organism: Amborella trichopoda (assembly GCF_000471905.2). The sequence goes on along the minus strand of NW_006498806.1, from coordinate 2,498,072 downwards.
TTTTTATTTTTATTTTTTAAATCCTTTTTAGCCTGGCCGGTACCTGCCCAACTTGGGCCGGTTACCCGGACGGGTTTCAGGTTACCTAGCCCGAGCCCATGGCCGGGTCCTGCAGCTAGGTCGCGCAATCCTAAGCTGGTTTCAAGTTCTTTTGGTTGTAATTAAGTTTGAGTAATTTACGTAGCTGCAGTTTTGGTTAGCAGCTAGGCAGCTTTGTAGAGTTCTCAATGGACATGGATCATATTAACATTAAGAAAATAAGTAATCCTGGTGTTGTGAGAGTGGAGAGAGAGAGAATCCTGGGTGCAGGAGAGAGAGAGAGATATTATCTTGGTTGTAGAAATAGTACAGCCCATTCACGTAAAACCTAAGGGCGGCAGCAATCGGGGCGCTCTCCTTAGGGCCGGCCCTAGCCCTGTTAGGGTCAGTCCGGCCAAAGTCAAATGAAGCTAAAATTAAAGTAAAAATGAGGCCGAACTGGACCAGGACTAGCCCTATCCGGCCCTAAGGCCAAGCCCTAATTTATTAGGGCCGGGCTGCCCAGCCCACTGACAGGCCCAGTAAAACCCACTTTTACAACAAAAAAGCAAAGTAAAAAAACTATCCTTGTATCTCAAAACTCTCTCGCTTCCTGCTCCCCATGAAAAAGCACCGCATTCCATTACGTGGCAATTCCAATGCGCATCGCCAGCCAAATATGTGCTTCCACGTGTCAGAATGGGACCCAGTAAAACGTTGTTCACACGTGCATCTCTCACACTTCACGTTTCTTCCTCGTGCCCACACGGGAATACCCCGCCCCTTACCACTCCCCTCCCCCTATAAATACTTTCTATCACCCTTCCTCACTCTCATTCACTTTCTCCATTCCTAATACTTTCTTTACTATTACAATTTTCCATTGTCTCTTTTTTTTTACTGGTTCTTCATTTAGTTTCTTTTTTTGTCATAAAGAATAATGTTGCAGAGGTATGATGCTCCTTTTGTTGGCCAGAAATGGCATCAGAAGAGAATCGGGGAAGGAGACGACGATGACGATGATGATTATGATTGCGCTCCTGCAGCTTAATTATATTTTTGTGTACTTTTCAATGTTTTTCGTGTTTTTGCCATGTGGAATTTAGTGCAAAATTATTAAGTATGGTGTTCTATGGTTGTAGAAAATGTGCAGATTTTCGTGAGAGTGCCATGGAAAGAGAGACTGGATATTTTGATTGGAGAGAGAGAGAGAGGGAGTGTGTTTTTGTCCAAGCGCTGGAGATATGATAAGAGGGCATTGTGAGAAACTACTTATTACATAATTAATTTATTGAGAGAATGTTTTTTGGCCTGCTACTTTCCATAAAGGTGATGTAATGGTTTATTTAAGAAAATCTCACTGCTCCAAGTGGAATATGAATATTGTATTTGACGAATATACATCCCCACGTGTATAAAAAATGGCCCAACTTTTGTTGATAAAGGATGATGTTTCTATAGGACTTAAGGTTTATGAAAACAAATAATGCCCCATCTCAAATCCTCGTATGTCTTTGATGTTCTAAATAAATTTCCAATACCCGCAATAAAATTTGAAATTCAGGAAGTGGTATAGATCTTGCGGATCTATGAATACTTAGTTTTAGGGCAAAATTAACGGTCTGGATAATTTGTTACAATATACATATTTTTATAGCTTAAAATCCTAATTTTCTTTCATAACTAATATGCTCAACTGAGATGATTGATGTAAGGCTTTTCTATGCTTGAATTGTAATTTTTGATGAATTATGAAGTGAGGTTTTACTTATTTTGAAAGGGTTGCAGCCCCATCAAACCATTTTCCAACTATAAAACAAGCTCAAATCATCCCATTTAAGTTCTATGAGAAAAGAAAATTACACACATTATGAAAAAGTGGAAGGAGGCTAGCGGCAAAAGGGTGAGGTTTGCACTTACAATCAAATTAAGACGCATCTCCAAATTTTGTCATGAGATACAATTTTAGTGTTAAATTTTTTTGGATGATTTGAAAATCTATTTTTATTTGTAGTTATTAAATATTAAACTACAAACATGGTTCAAATCAAAAAAATCTATAAACCCATGAAAATCTTGAAAATGGACAGTCCAGATAATGTGTTGCAAGATGTACTATTTTCGGGACTTAGAAATATTTTTTCCAATATCTATGCATTACAATGTTGAGAAGATTGATGATTTTCTTCCAATCCAAAAGCATTTGTCAATGGATTTTTTAGGTGCACCTTAATTCTATAATTTAAGGTGTCAACCCTATAAACATTTTCCTTGGCAAAATGGTAATGGGAAAAATGTTCTCTTTAATAGAATACGATTCGTAAGAGATTTTGTTTGGTAAACACTCCCCAACTTCTCCCATAAACCCCATTGTCGTCTTTGCTAGTGCTATATTGAATATGACATTATTTGCTAAATACAATCGGATTGTAGCCGTAGCCTTAAGGTCCATTCTCTCCAAACCCTCATTACTTATGGATTTCAGCTTCTTTTCCTTTTTGAGTAATACTTTGTATAGCCCTTGTATTCCAAAATTATTTTGCCCATCTAATTTCTCCCTCTCAAACTGATTACTCACCATTTTTCTAAATATATTGCACAGGACCTAACGCTCTGATACCAATGGTTGAAATATTTGAATAACCAAAAACCCCAAATAAACCGATCACCTAATATCGCAATTAAACTCGTAGTATATGAAACTGATAATCTAATAATAGACCCAAGCAATCATATGGAATAAAATTTGGTTAAAAATAAATAAGAGATGAAATTACTAAATCTTCAAGAGGAAATGAAGAATTGAACACAACATCGAATTTGTTTATGCTCGAAGCAGATAAGATCTCTAATGAGATCTCTTCAAATTCATGCCAAACTAGTTAAATTTGATGAATCAATAGAGACTATAGAGTCACTCAAATCATAGATCCAAAACTGGTACAGATCAGATAGAGATCTGACTTTCTTTTGATCTACTAACAAGACCGGCTGTAAATCTCAGACCTATTAGATCTTGAAAAGCTATGCATTCAAACTAAGAACTCAAGAAATAAACATAAAATAAAAACAAGTAAAATAAGTAGAGGAAAAAGGAAAGGTCACATACCTGAGAAACCCGGAGTTGGGGCCCCTAAGAGGACCATGGATTAATTTTCACATTTTGATGCCTTCTCTTGCTTTCTTGAAGAATGACTTTAAAGGTTTTGGATTTAGGAGATCTTGCTCCTAAGTTTTGTTTTTTTGGGAGATTTTGTAGAGAAATTCAAAAAAAATCTTGGCATAAGTAATCTTGCCTAGGGTTTTTCCTAGATCTTGGGCTTGTCTAAGGGGATCTTTTCCTAATTTTCTAGAAGATGTAGGATTTTTTTAAGGATTTTTTAATGGATCTTTAGGATTTTTTTTATTTTTTGAGTTTTCTAGATGATTTTCTAGGGATTTTGAGATGAGTTTATATAGACTTAGCCAACAGTTATGGCTAAATTTTTAGAAATGGAGTTGGAGTCCTATCCCAACTAGAACAAGTGTAAAACCCTAAAAAAACAGCCTTATCTCGATTCAAAGCACGTCAAAAGAACATTCTAGACTCTTCTGGTACACCTTTCACTTCCTTCTGAACCCGGAGGGCCTGTGCGACTTTTGGAGTTCGCATGGTGGGACCCGTGTACTATATCTTCTAAACAAGTTTCCGATGGCCATAACTTTCAAATGGTATGCCAAATTTGAGCAATTCTTCGATTGTTAGAAAGCTTTTGGGATCTACTTTCACTTGGACTAGGTTGTGGGTGACTTTGAGATAATTCTATGGGGTCTAAGTTCTCTATGGTTCATTAGACTTAGTGTGGTCCTTAGGACTCGGAACCAAGGCTTAATATATATATGGAAAAGATGAGATTAGCCCATTAGCTCATATGAACATATGAACCCAACGTCCCAGATTGTTTTTGGGCTGATCTGATGATCACGGATGTCTGGTAGTATTTGAATTTTAGTTTTTTTTCTTTCTACAAATCCAAATCACTTGAAATTTTAGGCGTGTGTTCATCAAAAAATAGCTGAATCTTCGAAAAATATCAAAAAACTATTTTATAAATTGATCAAAATACCCCCGAAACATTTTGGGGGGTATCTTGGTCATTTTATTTTTCACGAATAAGTTTTTTTATATTTTTGTTAGGTACTCCTTGATGAGAAGAAAACACACGTAAAATTTCAAATTATTTGGATTTATAGAAAAATAAATAAAATTTAAGTACTACCAGACATCTGTGATCGTTAGATTGGCCCAGATTGAATCTAAGCCGTTGGACGTTCATATACTCATATGACGTTAGAGTCGTGGGAGCAAGCACACAGGGGATAGG
>NW_006498806.1:2457493-2469276 GCF_000471905.2 Amborella trichopoda | reverse complement strand
GAGAATAATGATTAGGTTGGCTTTCTGTAAAAGCTGTTTCCATGTTTTCTATAGTATCGGGAATTATAGGTTCTTCAACTTCTAGGGTTAAGGTTTTTGATTCTTTTATTATGACTTTACCTTTACCTTTTGTATCCTTAATATCCAATTTGGCTAATTGAGATATCAATTGATCCATTGAAGTTTTATTATTTTCTCTTATATGAAATTTTTCTTTATTTAAAGTAGGAGGTGGTTTAAATAATACAGATTTTTTAGATTCTTGTATGGGTACTGGTCTTAACATGTTTTCTATTATCAAAGTTTGCTTTCCAATGGATTGCATATATAAATTAGTAAAATTATTTTGTTCTATAATATTTGGAATTAATTCTGTACGCTGTACTATTTCTCCAGATGTCATTTTATAAGGAGTAGCTTTTGTTTCAAGTGGTTTTTCAGTTTCTTTTCCTTTTATGATTAAACTTTTTTCTGGGGGATGTACACTGGTAATCTTAGTTCCTTCTGGTGTATCATAACTATTATATTGGCTTTCTAATGTATTTATTTCAAAGTTAGGGATTGCAATATTTATTGCTATATTTTGAGATCCTTGGATCATATCAAATCCTTGAGTTTTCATATTTAATGTTAATACATTTAATATATTAGGATCATTTAAAGAGACTGAGTAATTAGGAAAACAGTTAAAATATATAGGTCCACTACATAAACTAGATTCTACCATTCTTAGTAATGAATCATTAAATTTGTTATGTCTGGTATCTCCTAAACATACTAATATTGAATTGTTAAGTCATAGTCTTGTTAATGGTTTAATAGCTACTTGAATAAGTCCTATGTGTAAATAATTATAATTTTTAGTTTTATGTGTTTGTATTACCTTATTGGATAGTAATTGGAAGTTTTCTTGAATACTAGTTACAGATATAGATTGTTCTACGGTCTTAATAGCATAACATATTTTTAAATCAAAAGATCCTACTTGATATATATTAGAGATGGGCACTTTAGGTATAGTCCAATTTTGACTTGATATATATTAGAGATGGGTACTTTAGGTATAGTCCAATTTTGAAATTGGTTTTATATATTGTCGATAAGAATTTCCTCTTTATTTTTTATCTTAAGAATATTATTATTGTGAGGTAACGCTCTGTTAGATAGATTTCTAATAAAATTTTCCATTATTAGGTTACGGATGAGTGCTTTCTTGGCTACCTCTTACGTCTTTTTGACCTCAGCGGCTCTCCTGGCCTTAACGGTCTCTTGACTGGGTGCTCTTTAGCCTCAACTCGCGGACCAACTTTCTCTAATGGTAAATTTAATTAGATTTCTTCTTAACAAAGTATTTTTCAAAGTAATAAGTTTCTTAACATAAAAACTTAGAAGATTTCCTTCTCAGGGTTGGCTCTGAAACCAAATGAAGCCAAGATCAACCCTTTATGTTAATAACCTAAAATAACCTAAATATAAGAACTGAATGATAAAGATAAATAGCGAAAATGGGAATATATCAACTAAAAGCCAAGTAGTATAAGATGATTCATAAACTTTTATGCTAAGAACAATTCTGAATTGCATAATAACATTCAAACTTATATATTGAATAACTGAGAATAACTATTACATAAAACCACTGTAATGCAAACTTACTGTGACATATTACAAACTCAAACGAACTGTCTAAACAAAACAGACTTTCATAATATATGAAAAGAGAGAAGAAGAGAAAAGAGAAAGCTTACTGTCTACAGATACAGTAGCTGCAAATGGCCTTCCACTCGCTTGGATAATAATTTGGGAGACTCTCTCAATTACAATCACACATAAGAATTTTAAAACAGATAATCGAGAGCCCTCTTAGATGTAAGTTAAAAAAAAAAAAAAAAACAGACATATTTTATTCTGCTTAGATTTAATACAAAAGATGACTTTGATATGAAAAATTAAAGCTCCAAAATATTATCTTATTGAAAACGTAGAAGCTCTCTATCGCTATCAGTGTATGACATGCATGTTTGTATACAAATTGTATTTTGATGAGGTAACTGTTTGCCATAAATTCTAATAGCGACAACTTTGATCTCACAGTGAGCTTTTATTGCATTGCGATTGTGATTCACAAGATGTGGGATCACATACATTCGAACGCGCACGTGTTAGGCTTTTGAGTTCAATGAGGGCCTTCCAAAGGGCAGTCCAAAACGTAGGTCCCTGTGTTTGTTTTACCATGAGTGTTATCAGACCTTGAGGGACCCTGTTTGCTTATTCACCAATAGACGCCTTTCGAGGTCTTACTATCACTTCTCAATGGTGATCCATTAATTGGAGGACGATACCTCTCAAACTCTAATTTTTGTGGTTCAATGCATGCAATGTAGTTTTCATCTTAAAATGTGATCTCTTATATTGTTTCCTGATCTGGTTTCAGAGGGCTATAGAGCCGGGTGCTAGGCCGGTTAGAGAGCCCGAGGAAAAGGAATGGGGCCAAAAGGTTGGGTATGTGAGAGACATGGATGGCATCGTGGTTCGGCTTGGAAGCAAGCGCCTCCAAAGTAGACCTCTTGATTATTCCAATCCTTGAAATTTCTCGGCTTTTGTTCAGTTTAGCTAGTGTAGTATGTTGCATCTACTGTTACTACGTGAAATTAGTTGTTTGAATGCCGGCAATATTTCTATTGCTTTGGAATGGTTTATGCACCATGCCTTTTCATGGACTGCCTAAGTGCAGAGGATGGATCAACATGATGGCCTTTTGATACTACTGAATGAAAATATTGATTGTATGAGCAATTTAATAACGCGATATCTACACAAATTTGGTAGATGGATAACAAAGTACATTTTATTTATCATAGGCCCCTAACATTTCCTTCATTCACTCCCCCTGGGTGAAACCCGCTAGAAGCATTTTCAGAATTCCAAAATATATTTCATCTTGTTGATGAATTTCAATTAAAAAAAAAAAAGTAAACAAGATATTAATGATCGAACGATCTTTGTAAGTGGCTACAAGAAATAATGGAAATAAATGATTGGCAGTTCAAGTTATTCGCGACAAATAAAATACCACCAGTTTTTTATCAAAATATCTATTCTACCCTTGCTTACCGACGAAAGATGCCCTTGCTCGAAAATTTGTGCATTACAAAGCAGGTAATGAGTACCTAATGAATGTTGAGTAGGTTAAGTGGATATTTCATACATAGGAATGCCCCAATAAAACTCAAATTTAAAATCTAATTTTTTTTTCTTTTTCATTTTGGATATAATCTGGTGTTTTTTCACACTTGGCCTTTGAAGGCTTTATAAAAGACATCCTCTATCAAACCCTATATATTTTAAGGAAACCACTTCCCCTTGATCTTATTTAAAGAATATGCCAACACTGTGTTTGGGGGAAGGTTGGAGACTTTGATCTCACTATCATGTGCCAATCGCACAAAATAATAGAACATATATATCCCTGATTGGTTATAAAAAATATTCGCATTGACTCACAACTCATTGGACCAAGCCTCAATTTCTTAAGTTATTTCTTCCATCCAAACCACCTCCTTGACCGCTTCAGAATATTTCTATGTTAAATCTACTGTGGATAGAACTACATACGTTTGCTACCCAGAGCACCAAGAGACAACTCCCTCCACCAAGCATAAATATCAATCTCAAGTCAATCTCAAGTCATCTAGATTGCCTTGATAATTTAGTTCATGTAGACAGTCCCGCCTTGATAATTTAGTTCATGTGGACAGTCCCTTTCAAGAATCTCATAAATCTCTTTACCAATTCCCCTCTTATTTTTTGTATCCGGCTACAATGTTCACAGAAAATACAAATCCGGTTACATGCCTAACATAGCATACATGAGTGATTTTACCGTACTAGGGGTCAAACAAGTTTAGGGAGCCACTTAAAAGAAGAAGATAGAGATAAGCTAGCACAATGTGTGGCCAGATGGTTCTACTAGGCGGCATTTCTTTTATTGCTACTAACTTGGATAGATTTTAAACTATGTTGGAAGCAGTAGGTCAATTTGGGCCGTGGTTTAGGGTACTAACTGGTTATGAGCTTAAGGGGCCATTGTTCAAAAACGAAACTGAGCTCACTAATAACTTTTTGAAGACCCACAGGATGCATGGGTGATATATGGTTGCACTTATATGACTAATGGTTGGAGTGATAAGGGAAATAAAAGCATTATAAATTTGATGGTAAATTGTCTATTTCGGACAATGTTCTTAAAGTTTATTGATGCTTCTGACAAGTCCCATGATGCAGCCTTCATTTATGATTGGTAGACAAGTGCATAGAGGAGGTAGGGGATGATAAAGTGGTCCACAAAGTGACCGATATGTACTGAGCCAATATGGCTATTGCTAGGTTACTAATGGAGACGAGGCGGCATATTTTCTAGTAGCACATTGAGTAGACCTCATGCTCGAGACAATTTGTTAGAGGAAATCGATGATGATAACCATCAAAAAATCAAAGTCATCATAATCTATATATACAGTCACACTCAAGTAAGAACATGAATTTTATACTATGTTTAAGCTTTATTGTTACTTATTTTGATTCTTTAGAATCTATACATGTTATGTGATGTCATTGCAAGTTTATAATTTAGGAAATTTTATGTTGGCCAGGTCTAGCCTTAAAGGAACTTCATTGCCTTTATGAGGGGCTTCATTGAGGGTAGAGACTTGGTGAGGCCTAGGATGGCTAGATTTTTCACCTCCTACTTGTCCATACGATATTTGTATAAACAAAAGGAAAAGATGAGGTTAATGTTTGCACTAAGGATTGGACCAAGTCCAAGTGCGCTAAGAAATCAGATGGGAAAGCAGGGATGGAGATTGTTATGGACTCACAATTTTATAATAGATTTCAGGCTGCCATATATATTTTTTGGCCATTAATAGAAGTACTCAAGATAGTTGATGCTGATTAAGAATCCGCCATGGGTCACATCTATAAAGCTATGAAGAAATCAATAATTCTTTTGGGAATGATGAATCTAAGTGTGGAAAATATTTGAAGATAAGAGCAAATAAATGAAACTACTAGCTTGAGTGGCCCCTACACTCAGCAAGGTACTATTGAACCCTACTTACTTTTATACGGTTCATTGGGTACATAACTAGATTGAATAAATGGAAGCTTTCAACCAATGCAATATCAAATTCGACCTTAATCCCAAAGTTCAGGACAAAATGATGGAATTAGAAAAGTAAAGGCTTTTTATTGAGTCTCTTGGTAAGGAGTTGGCAAAAAAGGTAGATAACCATGATCTCTCCTGATGATGTAGAGCTTTTTTATTTTGATTTTATATTTGAGTGTTAAATATCAATTACACAGACACCTCATCTACTACATTTACATTTATGTGAAATAGCTGCATCGTGGATGGGCCATGGGGGAAGCACCCCAAATTTGTGGCAGATGGTTATGCATATATTGAATCCGACATGTAGCTCGTCCAGATGTGACCACAACTCAGTACATTTGATATGTGATATTACTTAATACTTACATATAAGTTAGGTTAGCTTATATAACTATATTACCTTTTTCTAAGTTTTAATTGTTTATTCAAATTTTATCTAATAGGTGCATACAAAGAAGAGGTACAAGCTTGAGCAAAAGCGACTAAACGGCCTAATCTTCATCCAGTATAATCAAAAGATACAAAAGCGCTATCAACAGCTCGGTGCACAATGAAGGGGAGGCTATTGAACCTAGTGATATGGATAAAACTTACTAGCGGCTGGTTGATGCTGAGGAAGAGGACCATGAGTGGTGCTGGCATAGAGTTGACATTTCAAGTTTTGGGGTGGTGATGAGTGATGATATAGACTTGTTTTTAGTTTTTTTTACTTTTAATGGTTGACTCATCAATTTTGTATTAATTCTACAATGACATTTGAGTTTATGCAATTTAATGATATTTATATTTCACACTCTATCTTTGTAATTTTTGCTTTTTTATCCAGGGGCTTTGAGGCTCTACAATTGCCCTAAGAACCAACCTAAACCCCTCCCATCAAATTTAAGTTTAAAGAAATAGAGTGAGATGGACTTCAACTATTTACTCTTGCCTTTTCCATGAGAGAGGATTGAGACACCTCATTGAAGTTTAATGGAGAAAATAAAAGAGAGTTTTGATTTCTTTTGGACCGCATTTTTTTTTTTTTACAATGGTATTTTGGGGATTTTTCTCTATGACAAACTTTTTTGAAATTTATAGAAAGGTCAAGGGAGTTCTTATAAATTTTGGCATGGGGGAATATTAGGAGGGAAATGTTTGAATTTGAATTTGAAAAGTTGCGTGGGAAATGGTATTGAGCATGGCTTGCGAAATTGTATTTTACATGACTTAGGAAGGTGCAGCATCTATTTAATGTTCCTAGGAAAGTTGAGAGAGCTTTGACTTTGAAGCCAAGCCAAATCTATTAAAAAGGGAGACCTTACCCTATAGAAAACAATACTTTTACTAAAAATCTCATCAAATTAGGAACTTAGTTCCCATTGGGAGTGTCTCTGGACCCTCATACAAGCCATTAAACTAGGTTTTGTTTGCTTCAACCCATTATCTTTAAATCATAGTTAAGTTCCTTTGATTTCTAGCTAATTTTGAGCTCTCTCTCTCTCTCTCTCTCTCTCTCTCCTGCAAAGCTCCAGCTGCCAATAGACCTCTCCAAACCAGATAACAGAGTGTAAAGTGATATAAATGTGGCGAGGTTGGCCATCGATCATGTAAGTGTCGGAACCGGAAAGCTGGAATACATCTCCTAAATGGAGATGATGCAAATGAAGGAGATTTTGTCACAAGGCCAATATTCGATGAGGTTCATGTAGGGAAAATGAGCAAGATGTTGATGAAATTGTGGAAGATGAAGGGGATTTCTTATCATTAGACAACTACTCAATGCCCCAAAGGTGATAGAAGAGTTATGGCTCCGAATCAACATCTTCCAGACTCATTGTACAATCCTTGGGAAGGTGAGCATGATTATCATTGATAGTGGCAGCTGCAATATTATGGTGTCTCAAGAGGTTGCAGACAAGTTGAAGTTGACATGTGAGAAACACCCACATCCCTACAAAATAGCATAGTTTCAAAAAAGTAATAAAACTGTAGTAACTTCTCATTGTTTAATTAATTTTTCCATTAGTAAAACATTTAATGATTCAGTTTGGTGTGATGTCCTTCTCATGGACGTGTGCCATATCCTTTGGGGTTGTCCTTGGCAATATGACCAATCTGCCATACAATACATACTCTTTTTGGAAGGATGGGGTAAAAATTATTTTGAAATGGTTAAAGGAGGATAACAAGCTTGACCTCAAGAGTGGAAAGGAGATGTTGCCCTTACTTTGAACCAGTTTGTTGAAGAAAGCAAAGAACAAGAGTTAGTATATGCTTTGGTAGCCAAACAAGGGTTTGCCTAGATGAAATCCCCACAAAGGTTAAGTCCCTAGTTGGAAGGAACAAGGGTTAGTATATGCTTTGGTAACCAAATAAGGGTTTGCCTCGATGAAATTCCCACAAAGGTTAAGTCCCTAGTTGGAAGGAACAAGGGTTAGTATATGCTTTGGTAACCAAATAAGGGTTTGCCTCGATGAAATCCCCACAAAGGTTAAGTCCCTAGTTGGAAGGTTTAACGATGTGATACTTGATGAATTACAGGTCTAATAAGGGTGAGGACCTTAAACTTTCTCTTGACCCACTCCACACCCAAGTCAAAGAGGTGGATTGTATTAGGTAAGCAGAGCATAAAACCTTATCGCATCTTATCATGAATCTTGAACCTATTGAAGGCATGCCCTTTGATAGAAAAGAATGGAGGAACCGAATTCATGGAGCCAACCACAAATAATTGAGATAAAGCTTGAATGATGATAATAATGATACCTAATGAATTGCCACTAATGAGAACCATTTAACATTTCATTGATTTGGTTCATATGCCATTCCACAAATGCAAACCATTTAACATAACTAATGAGAAAATAGGGTATTTTCCAAAATTTACTTGAAAGGTGGCTACCACCAGGTTCGTATAAAACCCGGAGACGAGTAGAAAACTGTGTTTAAGACAAATGAAGGTATGAGTGTACCATTAGGCTCTCTAATGCTCCGAGCACTTTCATGAGAGTTTGTAGCGGTGCATTTTGATGATATCCTCATTTGCAGTGCAAGCATTAACAAACATTTGTTGCATTTAGAAAAGGTCTTGGAGGTCCTTCAAAAAGAAAAGTTATTTATAAATCTCAAAAAATGTTCATTTTTTTACTAGTATTTATGGGTTTTGTGGAGTCATGCGAAGGGGTCATGATTGATCGTACCAAAGTACAAGCCATTATAGACTGACCGACACCCAAAACAGTTATTGAGCTGAGAACTTTTCATGGTTTAGCAACATTTTACATGAGGTTTCTCATAAACTTCAACAGCATAATAAGACCTATAATTAATTGCATGAGGAAAGGGGTGTTCGAGTGGACTTTAGCTGCTGAAAACAGTTTCAAATGGGTGAAAGAAAGGATGACAAGTGCTCCTCTCCTCGCACTTTCAGACTTTTAAAAAGGTCTTCGAAGTGGAGTGTGATGCCTCAAAGGTGGGAATCGTAGGTGTCTCAAGTAAAGAGGTTTGACCCGTGTTCTTCTTTAGAGAGAAACTGAGTGGGGCAAATATTATTATTCTACTTGTAAAATTGTATGCAGTAGTTCAAACTTTGAGACATTTGAGGCACTACCTCATTCAAAGAAAAATTATCTTATTCTTAGACATTGAACCTTTGAAGTATATGAATGCTTAAAAGAAACTGAAGGTGTCTTGTAGGCATGCTTGCAGGCGTGCTTGCGGCGTGCTTAAAAGGAACTGAAGTTTCAAATTCTTGTAGGCATGCTTGTGGCTCTCTTACTTACAAGAATTCACTTTCATTAGCTGTCCCAAATCTAGCAGCCAAAACAAAGTGGTTGATGCGAATAACCGGAGGTGTCACCTCCTTGGTTCTTTTGCCATCTCAGTTGTGGGTTTTGAGTCCCGGCTTCAGATTTATCATAGTGACCCTAATTTATCTTTAAGCAACTTGCAGAACGAGAAAGGAAAATAAGAGTTGGTTTTGTTTTGTAGGAGACTTTCTGTTCAAAGGGAGTCAGCTTTGCATTTCTGAGAGGTCACTTCGTATCCAAATCATAGGTGAGATACATGGTGACAATCTTAGTGGTCATTTTGGACTGTATAAGACCGCAATCCTTATAGGAGAAAAGAACTTTTGGCCCAAATTAAAAGTGAGATTTCACAAGAAACATTAAAGCACGCTCCTCTCTCTGACTCTTCTAGCACCACTCTGTTTCGTTACCTTCTCCTGATATTTACATAAGCCCTGAGATTTACGTCAGCCTTGTTACTCATCGTTCAACATTTAAAGATCGCCTTGTTACTCATCGTTAAACATTTAAACATGGATGCAATGAGGTTGCAATCTTAAACAATCAAATTAATTTGCACATCCAAACTTTGTCCCAAAATGCAATTTTGGTGTGAAAAAATTCTTAGGATGACACAAGAATCAATTTTAAAATTTTAAACTTCAAAATCAGTTCAGATCACAGATCCATAAACATATGAAAATTTTGAAAACTACACAATCCAAACTAAGGTGAAATATTTTTACGACTTGAAAATTCTTCTTTCTCCATATTCTACATCTAATTAACTCATTTCCCATATGCTCTACGCCCCTGTATAAGATTGAAAACCTAAATCCTTGTCCATTTTACATGTTCAATCCTTTTATTACAAATCCCATTCCTATCTCCAACTTAATCCTCCTGCATCACTCAAATGTTCATAAACGATCATCATTTAAATAAACAAAACCAAATTTTGTATTAAGAAAAATAAGTAAAATCACAAAGCACACGCAGAGAGAGCGAGAGAGAGAGAGAGGTCCCATGTGCAACACACTCTCCAACTCATTAAATAGAAACATTAAGCAATGTCTGCCAAGTCCTGAAAGATGAGGTAAGGGGCTTCAATTGGAATTCTACAGGACCGAATGAACCGACAGCCACGATAATTTAGAGAGAAAAACAGCATGCCGAAGATATTCCTCCCACCCATGACCACTCTCCATTCTCTTTCAAAGCTCAAGACATTTCCTGAGATTTTCTCACAATGCGGCCTACTTTCCTTTTGAACTCCTCCCTCCGCTCTCTCCACTCTTTCTGCAAAAGAAGAAACAACATTTTACTCCGTGAAGAGAGAGATCTGAATAACACACTATGACTAACATCTACGGTCAAGCTGTTGCGCGTTAACACATCCGTTTTCTTTTAAGATGTAACGCCTAGCCTAGCGCGAAAGCCGTTGCGCTAGATTGACAAATGGATGGAATGATTGGCATGGAGATATGGATGTGCTCTGGTGTTCGTTCAATGAGATTCTGTGTAATAAGTATATACTATTACTAAACTCAATGAGATCTAAATATGGGGCCCCGTATAAGTCAACTGAAAGCTTTCGATTTGGACTCAACTTGACTATTCAACAACATAACTTTAGATACTTCTTCCACGGTTGAATGAATAGTTTCATGGAGAAGACTCATGGAAAAAGGGCTTGTTGAAATATTCATATACTACCTCAATTTTTATTATATTCTCCTATTTTAAAATAATTTACTCTTAAAATTTCAAGTAATTTGGATTTGTAAAAAAATATTAAAATTCAAATTCAAAATGCAATCAATACAATTAGATCGACCCAAACTCAATTTAGACCGTTGGGCTAACACTATAGCTATTAGCTATTGGGTTAACACTATAGCTATTTGCTATATAGGAAAATTGTTTCATGCAGGCTGGACCGCATTTCAACAATATGCGGTCTAGAGGTTTAAAACCTCCATCTTAAGGATGGATGCAAATAGGTGGTCCATCTAAAAACGATGGATGTAAATAGGTGGTCCATCTAAAACCAAGTGTAACTAGTGGTCCAAATGTTTTCTTAATACAATTATTATTTCTACTTTTCAAATTTTTTGTTTTTTTCATATTCATGATCTCCATGTTAAAGATTATATATTCTCTAAAAATTAAGATCAAATTATATTTAAAAAGTATATTTATTTCCAAATCCGCATTTCTACAATATGCGAGCTGGCCGCATAGAAACCATATCTATATATATGGCGATTGTATACAATGAGACCATTTACCTTTGATACAAGGTGGTCACAATTACTTACAACCATCCGATGTGAAGTTTGATAGCTTGGATGTGTCACACAGTTCGAAAAAAATGCTTTTGAAGTTTGAGCTTGGTCAATGGAATAATTGCAGTCACCCAATTTCACATCTAATGGTTAAGATTAATGCGACCACCTTGTACCAAAGGTAAATGGTCTCATCCTGTACTATCCCATATATATATATATATATATATACACACACACACACAATGAGACGAGTTAACTTTGATTCAAGGTGGCCACAATTTCTTACAACCATTTGATGTGAAATTTGATAGCATGGATGTGTTACAAAGTTCGAGAAAATTTCTTGGTCACAATTCCTTAAAACCATTTGATGTGAAATTTGATGGCTTGAATGTGTCACAAAGTTCAAGAAAATTTCTTTTGAAGTTTGAGCTTGGTCAATGGAATAATTGCAACCACCCAATTTCACATCCAATAGTAAATGGTCATTTCGAATTTCAGATCATTACGATTAGTAAAAAAAAAATGAAAAATGAAACACTACCGGAC
>NW_006498806.1:2401581-2429351 GCF_000471905.2 Amborella trichopoda | reverse complement strand
AAATATATAATAATATTAGTTAGTTAAGTTAGGTAGTTATTATATTATTTTGTTTAATAATTTTTTTAAATATTTTTGTTAAGTGTGATTTAATGTAAAAAATGAACTCTTAAAATTTTAATTTATTTAAATTTATAAAATAAATTAAAATTAAAATATAAAATAAAGTTGTGACCGACCGCTCCAAAGTAACCCAAATTCAATTTGAACTTTGAACGGTTGGACTCGTATGCCGATACGATAAAAGTGATATGAAACGAGGTAGCGCAAACACTATTACGAGCGAGAGAGAAACGAAGGTAGAAACTGCCGCCAGAGGTCCTTTAAACTCTATCGAAACGAAACATTACACGCGAATTTTCGCCCGCAACGCTAAATGCTCTCTCTCTCTCTTCGCATTGGGATTGGGGTTCAAACAACCCCGAAATTTCAGTCTCTTCTGACCTCTCGTTCTCTCTCTCTCTCTCTTTGAAGAGCAGAGCTCTCTCTGCTATACTCTGAAGCACTGTCTCTCGCTCAAAATCGAACTAAGAGCACCAAGAAAAAGGAAGGGTTAACCAGAGCACGTATAGAGCTCTCTCGCCATACTCGAACGCGGTATGATCTCTCTGTATCTCCATATTTTCTATGTTTTTTAGGGCATTTTCTAAGATTCTCCCTCTCTCTATCTCGATTTTTCAGGATTATCAATTTCTCTGTCTCTCTTTTTCTTTGGATCTTTCATAGATTCTCTCTCTTCCAATCTCGTTTTTTAGGGATTTTACTCGGTTTCTCTCTCTATCACCGTTTCTCTCCCTCTTCCTATCTCCTTTTTTAGGGCTTTTTGGGCTTTTTATGGTGGGCGTTTTTCCTAATTTCTCCCTCTCTCTCTCTCTCTATATCTCGATCTTTTTAGGGCTTTTTCTTGATTTCTTCCTCTCTCTCTGCATTTCTTACTCTCTCTCTCTCACTGTCTCGATTTTTTTTAGGCCATTTCTCAATCTGTCTCTCTATATCTGTGTGAGTGGGAATCTGTTTTCTAAATCTCTCTCTCAATGTCTCTAGTTTTTGGGTCGTATTTTTTTTGCATTTTTTACAGTTTCTTCTTATTTTCTCTCTACCTTAAAAGAAATTTTACAGTTTCTTCTTCTTTATACATTGTTACTCTTGCTGGTCTTTGTATGAAATTAATTGTTTTTTATGGTGATGAATTAATGTTTGGATATGTAGACTGCATTTTTAAATTGTGTAATGTAGTTGTGAACTTGCTTGCTTCTATGGCCTGCTATGAAATCTCTTTGATTGCATGGTTTGAGGCTACTATGTTTGTCCTGAGGTTACTATGTTTGTCCTGATATTATCACTTTATCAGAGTGAAAGTTTCTAAAACCGCTTACATTTTCAGTGAGGACTTAAAACTTGACGGAATTTGATGTAGGATTACGAAGAATCCCATGAAAACAGTGTGGAATCATGGAGAACCACTGTGGAGGATGAACCACTGTGGAGGACTTTCAAATTAATTCAGTTATTATTAACAACATCAAATTGAACCCATGAATGATGAATGCTCAATCAATTAGGAAGCAATTCATCACAATTGCTATTTTATTTTCATTAGCTTAGATGGTTTGGCCTTGAGTTGGTTGACTTGTGTGGCTATTTTAGAGAGAGAGGGTTTGTTAAGCTTTTCATAATCAAGGTATAGGCCTGTTAAAATGACTTTGGGGATTAAAAATATTTGGATTGTCGGTCCCTTATATCGGATAAAAGTATTGTAGAAGGCCCACTATATTGAACTATTGTATGATGTTATGTCAATGCAAGTAAACAGGGAAAATGTTACGACAATATATTATGTAATGTAGTTGTGCCTAAGGGGACTAATAACATTTTAATGGATGCTCAATTTTATTATGCAAGGTATTATGTATGGTTAAAACATCTCTTCTTTATCTTTACTTTGTTCTATGTAATTGTATCGTAAGCCACACTCATCTTTTATTAGCAAAACTATTAACTTTTAATGGCTTATACGGTCCATGTTCACCATTTATTTTGGAATCTATGTTTCTACATCTCTCTCTCTAGCATAGACTATAGTTCATGTTCAACCTGTTGGAATCCATTAAAAAGACATAGTTTAAAAGCCACATACAAGATAATTCTCTGTTTCTATTGATAGGATTCATTCTCTTAGACAAATAAATGGATGACTTGGACACAACTCAGTCATTTTTTCTAAATATCGATGATGGTGGCACCACTACTTTTCCAGAAGAGCATGGTGCCGATTCTATGGTACAAGACATTGGTAACTTGGATGGGGGTCAAGATTTATTGTCAGTAGATGAAGGCGCAGCACTCTCAAGAGGCGTGGATTTTGAGCTTAAAATTGGCATGTCATTCGATAATGAAGATGACTCCAAAGCCCTATTACTTAAATTTCATCAAGCTTGTGGGGTTTGGCACAAGAATGAGAAGTACATTTCGGAAAGACAGTGAAAGAGCTGGACGAGTGATTGAGTGTTCACGACAAAGATTCCGTCATCATACATATGAGGGCAGCAAGAACCGTCGTCCCCAGACAAGGTGTGGGTGTTCGGCAAAAATGTGACTTTTGAAAGACGAGAAGCAAAGATGGATAGTTATTTAGTTTGTGAAAGAGCATACCCATGCTCTCACATCACCATTTAAAACTAGGTTCATGCGCTCCCATCGGAAGATTCCCAACTCCGTGAAAAAAGTTATCGACACCATGGGGTCTTCATTGGTTAAGTCAAGAGTTATGATGGATTACCTTAATGAGGAGGTCGGAGGAGTGGAAAATGTGCCCTTCATTGCCAAAGACCTTGAAAACCACCTACATATGGAAAGGAGGAAACTGAAAGAAAGTGACATACATATGGTTATGAAATATTTTCAATGAAATATTTGCATTGAAAGCAAGATTTGAATCCTACCGTTTTTTTAGAGCGTGGCTCGATGAATTAGGAAGTCTCATTGGCGTTGTTTGCGTAGAATCTAGTGCGATAATGTCATATCAATTCTTTTATGACATGGTAATTATTTATACTCGAAAATGAGGGCTATGGACTTCACCCCCCTTTTGGTTTCGGGTGCAAACTAATCGAAGAGTAGGAGGAGAATGGGTCCTGTCAAATTACGTTTCAAGGGAGAGTCGAGTCCTAGGACCTTATCCCTCTCGGACCGCCGGCAAAGCCGGCTTCCCTCCTATTTCAACCTTGGAACTCAACGAGGAGATTTTCAAAAGGGTTTGAAGATAAAAAGGAGATTTCAGAAAAATAGATTTAGAAAAGGGAGAAGAGAGGATAACCACAAATAAACTAGTAAGCTAGGGAAATAAAGATAAACATGGGTGAAGATTCTAACTATAAAATGCAAAGAGAATAGGAAGATAAAGAGCATGGAAACAATGAGATCTAAACTACTATCTAATCTAAACATGCAATAACTACGCAAAAGCAATAAGACTAAGGAGATAAGAAAACAAGTATAAAGAGAATAGGGGAGAGAAAGCTATATTAAAGAGAAAGAAGGGAGGGAAGAACAAAACATTATAGAGAGGAGAAAAGGAGAATAACACATCAAGCAAGAGGAAGATGGAGTGAAGGCTAGATAATAAGGAGAGAGAAAAATAATACAAAATAAAAATAAATACAAGAAAAAATGGGGAGAGGAATATGCTAACTATTGAACAAAATATAAAGGGAATAAATGAAACGAACATAAGAGAAATAAGGGGAAAAGAGAGATAGAAAGGGATGGGATCTAAACTACAAGATAAGAGGAGAAAAAGAGAGAAGCGCATACCATTAACTAAGGAAAACAAAAACAATAAATAAAAGGAAATAAATGCTTAATGGTGGAGGTGAGAGACAGGGAGAGATTTACAGTATAAAAGGAAAATACAATAAACTAAGAGAAATAAATGTTACAGAAGAAAAGGAAAACAACTATTTAACAAAGAGGAGAGAGAGCAAGAGAGAGAGAGAGAGAGAGAGAGAGAGAGAGAGAGAGATCTATGCTATAAGATAGAACAAAAGGGGCAAAGGGAATAAATATTAACTGAAAGAAAAGAGTGAAGAGAAAGCTAAATGCAAACCAAAAGAGCAATAAATACAATATAAGCAGAAAAAGAGGGAGGAAGAGATTAAGTCATAAATGAAGAGGAAAGGGAGGAAATCATAAATATGAATAAAAGGGAAATAAATACCAGAAATAACTAGAAATGAAAAGAAAATGATGTGTTAGGCTCGTCCCTCAACCTCGATGCCTAGAGTCAGTGTCGATTCATATCAAATAGTTGCATAGTCAATCTTTAATTTTTGGTTTTGAACAGGGCAAATAGAAATGGGAGGAAGAAGGCCCGGAAAGTCAGATTATTTGGACCGTCTTCGGTTTGATAGGGGAGCTTGAAGGGGTTGAAGGCCTAGTTTTGGATTGAGGGGTTCTTGGTGGAATTGGATTTGCTCAAATAGGCTCACCTTGGGGTTTTCTCATAACCTCAAGCTTGAGCTCAAGATCAAGGAGTTTTGAACATAGCTTAGGCTAAAAAAATCTTAAGAATTCGGGCATAGCTTAGGCAAAAAAATTATCAAGATCCGGACCTTAAGTCTGAAGCAAAAGGAGATATTTATAGGCAAAACGGACCTTGCACAGCCTGTAGGTCGGTTTTATGTGAATTTCGGACCATTAGAGTTCTTGAGACATTTGGAGTGGCGGTGGCGGCGGCGGCACTTGGATCAGCACCACATCATTAATGCAGTAATAAAGATGGTCAACAAATATTAATTGCTCATTAATGCGGTTGATTCAGCCCTGTCAGTATCTGACGTCATTGGCAATGGCGCCAGTGGCCTTCCGATTTCCTTCAGGTTTTGTCTTGAACACGTACCACATTCTGGTGGGTTCTGATCTGGTTTTGATCTATCAATCATGGCTTGAAGTTATTCTGAATGGTGTCGATGACATTTGTAGTGTTGCCAAACGCAAGCTGACACTCTGCCCTAGTTGTACTGTCTTTTAATCTTTGGCCAATCACATTTCGACAACCACGGTCTGTACTGACATCTAATGTGTCAGTACGACCCTGCCATGTCGGCTTCGTACGGTTTGACATGTCAGTATGTCATCTCAGTCTCATCAGCCAGGCTGTTTCCCTCTTGTTGGAGGTCTCCCGGCCAGACGACATTTGAACTGGAGCTGGTGACATTGGCAATGTCACCAGACTTCTGGTTGTTTTCGAGCTTATGGGGGGCCCTCGAGTTTGGCGCCTTTTGAAGTGGCGCTGTCGCCACTGGGAATGGTGCTAGGTTTCTATCTTTCCTGGCCACCCGTTTTGTGATAAAGGTGCCTTCGGTGTCGTGCCTTCGGGTTTTTGGTGGGGCTTTGGCGGCCGTTGGGGCAACGTTAGAGCCTTCTTTTCTGAAAATGCTTCAAAGTCAGGTAGTTTTGAATCTGTCTTGCCTTGTCTCGCCACTTGTCTCGCCTCGTGGTACCTTTGGTCGGGCAATGTCGGGCCAGTGAAGGCTATGTTTGCATAAAGGGTTTTGGTGGGGTGAATAGTCTAAAATATCCGGATGGTTTGCCTGGGACATTTCAACCTATCCATAATTTTTCCAGTCGAGATCGAGGTGTGTATAGTAACATTTGATACTACGTACCAAACAACTGCACTTAGCATACCTTTTTGGCCAATCCTTGGAGTCAACCATCATAGTAATACTGTTTTCTTTGGATGTGCCCTTATTATTGATGAGACAATTGAGTCATTTATTTGGTTATTTGAAAGTTGGTTGGAGGCAATGGGAGGAAAACAACCAGGTACAATTATAACATATCAAGATTTGACTATAACTGCCGCAGTTAAGAAGGTCTTCCCTGAGAGTAATCATTAGTTTTGTAAGTGGTACATAATGGGAAAGTTTAAAACAAAGTTGGGTCATGTTATGCGCGCACATTCACACTTTTTAGGCGAATTGAAGAAGTGTTTTTGTGCATCCACAATGGAGATGTTTGAGTCCAAATGAAAATAAATGATTGAGAGATATGCTCTTGAAGAAAAATTTGGCTACAGTGGTTATATGGTTGTCGCAATCAATGGGTGGATAGGTATATTGGTGATAGGTTCACTACAGGGAAGACTACTACACAACGCAGTGAGAGGTTCAATTGTGAGATCAAAGCTTATGTGCCTTCGGGTACTAGTCTTCATAAATTTTTGAATGCCATTTAGAAGTTGCAAGACAAGTTTTTCAAAGAAAAAGAGAGACTCTAGAAACCTAACATCCACTCCTACTTTGAAGACACCCTTTAAAATAGAGGGCGATGCATCAAGGGTCTACACTCAGAAGGTTTTTGGAAAATTTCAAAAGGAACTAGTTGAGTCTGCAGATTGTAGGATCAAAATAATTGAGGACAATGGGATCTCTGTCAAATATGATATAGAGGACTCTCAAGGGTCGTCCATTCATCACCTTGTTACATTCAATAGGTCAGAGAGCAAAGCCACATGCACATGTCACATGTATGAGCGTGTTGGCATCCCTTGTTCACATATGCTTCGAGCTTTCAGTGTGAAGAATGTGGTGGAGATCCCATTGGATTACATATTGAGGCATTCGAAAATGGATGCGAAGAAAGTTATGAATTTGTATGGACAATTGAAGAGTCTGCAATAGAAAATGGTGAGGTATTTGAGAAACTAAAGTCAAGTTGGTTGTCAATAGCCAATGAATGCAATGCCACACCTTGCATTAGTCAGTCATATATTGGTAGTCAGTCAGATGATGAGCCCCCACTTGACTCTAGTCAGTCAGATGACCCCTCTTGTCACTGTACATAATCCACCACATGTTCAAGCAAAGGGTTGGCCAAGAACCCCAAGGATGAAGACGGCTAGTGAGAAAAAGGTTCCAGGTACAAGGAAGTGTGTGGTTTGCAGTCAAGGTGGTCATGACAAGCGTAATTGCGTGGTAATGAAATTGAGCTTGTAAGTGTATGTTTGATTACTTTCTTCAATTTACACTCTATTGCTACTTTATGTATTAATCTATTCATCTTAAAAGATATATTTTGTAATAAACTAACAAATCATATGTATCCTGTAGGACTGGTGGGAATGTTCCAGGTGGTGTGATGGGTTCCCAACATAGCGAGGCCGTAGACGGATGTGGCGTGAGAAGGTTGGTTCTAAAATAACTTGCAAATTCATGTTAAATCTATGTAATAGTATATATGTGTAGTCAGATTTATAACAATTCTTAAAGAAGTTACTGATTTTATTGATTTTTCTTTGTTGCAGGTCCAAAAGGAAGGTCCTCAAGGGCTAAAGATTTTGGATCAATTGCTTGTTGCAAATTTTAATTGCATCCCCTCTTTTCTTATTTTATGTAGAGCATTTATAGGGTTGTGGGTTCTCGTACAGGGCACCCATTTATAGGGTTGGCTATTTTTTGTAGAGCATTGTTTGGGCCTTCTTTTGGCCTTTTGTGAGATCACATGTTTTGATCAAGTTTTAGTCATTAGTTGTGAATGATTGCTTGTATTGGGACTGAGTTCAAAATCCTTGCAATGGTGGTAACATTTAGCAGACTTGCAATGTATATTTTCTGCATAGAATCACTTAAATATTTCTTTTTACATATTTTCTGTATATTGTCCATGATGTGGCATTTTTCAAAAAAACCATTTTCCTTCTATTGTGTATAATAGAAGACCAAAACCCAAACGATGCGAATATATCATACAAGACCGTAAGGACAAAAAACAAATTAACAGTTTGAATTCTCAAAGAGCTTCTACTGAAATTTAAAAATTCTACACGAATCTTCTCTTACATGACAAATGAATTTCATAAATCACACCAACAAGGGGCTGCAATGGATCAAAAGGTACTGAGGAAGCTTTGCTTTCTTTTCTCTTAGGTCGCCGCTTGTTTGATTTGTTCTTGGCCGGAATCATCTGCTTTACTTGCACTCTTTCCCACTCGTTCCTTTTTCTCACCTTCAGTTTTGGATTTGAACGGGAAGGATCAAGAATGGATAGATGTGTTGATCTTTTTCTTGTTTTGTGTTGTTTGTCGGTTGCTCGAGTCACAGGAGGCCACCATGCCATTGCTAGCACAAGCATTAGTATCGGGAGTATTATCCCTCAGTATAATGGAAGTCAAATTGAGGTTCTTTCCTTTTACTTTTTTATATTTTGATTATCTATAAGGCTACATTGTTCAGCATTGTCATCATCGGAAGTAATCTCTTCTTCCTCAAACTCAATGCTTCATACTACCTGTAAAGAGAAAATCTTCAGATAAATACATTAAGATGTGTATTGATGGAAAAATATAAAACCAATCAATTGAAAAGTAAAGAAATTTCTCAAAAGGAAAACTAAAAACAAATGCATCAAACAAGAATAGGAAACTCAGTTAAAATTCTGACCCCTCCAGTATAAATGACAACCTCGGTCAAGCAACAAAAAGAGAATGGAAGTTGCAGGGTGAGCCTCAGCACGACAAACTAAGACACGAGAATGCTTGATGAAGTATAAATATTTCAGTGCGCGTGCTTGTGTGTGTAAATGGTAGAATCATAACTAGGAATGAGACATTCAATACAAGTAACCAGCATACAATATCCTATCACTTGTTTCTTCAAATGAAGAGAGATGTTAAACTACTGTATCAGAAAGTTTCGGCCATTTTCAACTAAACTCACAAACTGCAAAAAGAGAACTCCTTAAATTGGGTTGAAGGCCGTTGGAAACCACATATACTATTTTGGAAGGGCCGTATACAAGGTTTAAAAATTCATTTATTCTTCTTACCATTGTTTTTTTCGATAAGAGCTGGGACTCATCCAAGCCAAGTTAGCTGGGGCAATCCTAATTTTTCATTTGTGAGTATAACCTACTAGAATTGCATATAAATCTACCCTCAATGAGTAGGGTGTATCCTCTACCTTTGATCCAAGTTGATGGGTTCTAAAAGTATGTAACACTTGTTTAATACATCTTGGTTGTAACACTAGGAAGGCGATTGACTTCTACCCTCCACAGTCTCAGCCCCTTCAACAGTTCATCCTTTGAGTAGATCTTCTCAGCAGGAAATCCCTTAACAAGGCAAGTTCCTCTTCACCCATACCCCTTCTTACCTCTTCAAGCTGCTCTACTACCAAGCAAAGGAATCAAATCAGAATGTCGGCAAAGCTGCTCCACCTCCAAGCAAAGGAAGCAAATCAGAATGTCAGCTGCTTAGCTCGTACCAACGCAGTCAGCAGATGACGGCAATTGCAAGCTCGCCGGTCAAAAGCATAGTCTCGATACATAATTTTTTTGGGATATTGTCGAATATTGTATTTTTTTTCTTCCTTTCTTTTACTATGTACCTCAACTTTGAGCATATTCAATGGTTGGGGTCCTTTTAACTGACGGAGTTTTTTAGAATTTACCAACTTATATCCATATTTCCCTAATATTGTGTAGAGAGGCATATAGTGGCCCTAGGAGTATAGGTCCATAGTTCGGTCTCAAAATGAGATTTGTGATAATCTCTAAGTATGTCCGGTGGTTAAGATATATGGTGACCGATTGTAGAGCTTTCAAGGCATGTTAGGGGCCTCTGATGGCAAGCTTGGTCTATATTGGTCCTCTTGACATACTATTTGAGGTATCTCCATGGATAATATCAACCGACACATTCATACGGACCTTCCGCTTGTTAAGCCTGTATTTGCCTTATGACTGTTCGATTCACACACTTGATATTCATCCATCCTTTGATTTTATATGGTCCATCTTGATTCTGGGTGTCTAAACCCCAACAAGTACAAACTGGAAAATATAACCACATTCCACATTTTCTCCAATTATATGGTAGGATTCTGCTTTTTAATTTTTTTTATTTCAATTTTACGCCCAGTATTATGGAAGTCAAATTGAGGTTCTTTCCTTTTACTTTTTATATTTTGATTATCTATAAGGTAGTTCTGCATTAGTAACATCAAATTGTAACTTCTTTAGAAAGTTGTTTTTAAGCATGGACTGGTCCAACTTCGAACAGCTTTATACTTAAAATGGAAAATTATGAGTATGAACTGGTTCATTGTTGCTAGTATCAAACTGCTCCATACTTCAAATGTATAGAGTGGTTTGATGTTAACATTGATGAACAGCGTATTGCTTCTCTTTTTGTTTAATGCAGTTTCAATTGTAGCAAAAAAGAGGAATTTTAAAATTATCTTTCTCAGTCCCCTATAAAATCACGATTATCAGTCCAAAGGGTGAGGCCTCTGACTCCATTCTCACAATTGGGTACGGCTCAAATCTCTATTTTTTTTTTTTTATTCGAAAAGAGCTCAAGCTTAATTGGTTAAGAGTTGACGATTTGCAACGCTACGTCCTAGGCTTAATTCCAACCAAAAGTAGGGAGGGGCCACTCCCCACTAACTCAACCACCAAAAAACAAAAAACCAACCATAGCACCCTCCCCCCAAAAAAAAGAAAAAAAGGAAAAGGACAAAAACAAAAAAGAAAAAAAATGTCCAGTGTTACTACCATAGACCAATGGGCAAAACTGGGAGAAAAGAGTAAAAAAGTTAAAACCTAGCATAAGTTGGAGAAAAAATGTGGACCAAGCAGAAATATTGCTCATAGTTTTAGGGACCATAGACCAATGGGCAAAACTGGGAGAAAAGAGTAAAAAAGTTAAAACCTAGAATAAGTTGGGAGAAAAAATGTGGACCAAGCAGAAATATTGCTCATAGTTTTTGGTCCCTAAGTAATTTTTCCCCATATTTACAATATCTTTAAATTAATCATGTTGTATTTGATATCAAATAGGAGTACCAGCTTTAAGATGTTCTAATATTAATAAATTCTAATTAAATTTATGGCTAATTTTTATAATATTGAAATTATGCAAAAATTTAATTAATAAAGTTTCATCCATTAAAATTAGTTTATGAGAAATTTCTAGAATTTTTATAATAAATTCTTTAAGGAGCTTACATTTTTACTAAAAAAAGGAAGTAGGAAACCTTATGGTGAATAATTATAGATATTAATTACAAGACAACAATTTCACTTAGATTTTATGCCCATATTTCTAACTTTAATAAATAAATATTTAGAATATTACGTCCATCTTGCTTTCCGTTTTTGGGAAAATTACTTTATTATGAGACGCTCCATATTTCGCAAATATCACATGGAGACCACCCCTGCCACGCCACCATTTTTTTCTAGAATTTCCGCATGTCCAATATTTCCGTGAAAAATTCCATAATTTTTCTATTTTTTTATTCAAGACCGGTCCAATATAAAAATGCCGAACAACATTATAACAGGGTTGTTCAATGTTCGTAATGCAAAAGAAACTTATATTTTTTGATGCGGTTTTCTTTCTTTCTTTATTATTTTTTGATGGGGTTCTCACTAGTAGTTTAATTAATTTTTCCTTACCATTATAAAATATCATAAAAAATGGAAAAAGTTTATATTGAGCCGGGGCTCTAAACAATCAAAATAAAGTCCATCTCAAACATTACACTAGAAGAGGTTGTTTTGATACCCAAATAGCCTCAAATTAATCATCTCATAAAGATGCACGGACATGAGAAACAAATAGAATTCAAGTTTTGGAAATAGTGCATCTTGTAATGCATTTTTGGACTATCAATTTTCAAGATTTTCAAGTTTTTCTAGTTCTGCTTGATCTACACACTTTTTGAAGCTTTAGATTTTATAATTAAAGATGAAAATATATTTTAAAGGTGCAGTTGGCATACGGATGCATCCGTAGGTGTAGAGGTAAGGTGCACCTTCAAATTTTATCATGGTATATAATTTTGATGTAAAATGTTTTTAGGATTATCTCAAAATCTATTGTTATATCTAATTATAAAATTTTAAATTTAAAAAATGGTTAAAATCAAGCTATTCTATCAACATATGAAAATCTTGAAAATGGACGGTGTATGTAATATAATGTAAAATGCACTATTTCTGAGGCTTAAAATCTTTTTATTTTTCTTAGTCATACATCTCGATGTCGAGATGATCAATCAAAGGGTTTTTCAACATTAAAACTACCTTTTCCAATAGATTTTTGAGGGGCATCCGTAGTTCTACATTATAAGGTAGCATTCTTATATAAACTTTTTCCATATTTTAAAGCTATCACAAAGATTTTCAGTATTGAAACTATATTTCTCGTCACGATTTGAAGATGTGCTGTACTTTGGAAAAAAAAAAAAAGACTTACTTGTAACAATGTAAATGGGCAGATGGCAGTAGATCTGGGATTGTGAGAGAGAGAGAGAGAGAGAGAGAGAGAGATTATGTATCACCCTCAAAGGATAAATAGAAATAGATTTAGAAATCCTAGAATGAGGAAAAATATGATGGGAAGAAGGGCAGGCATGCTTTTAATGCCCTAATCGAGCTTGTCCGGTATCACAAATACCGAATGGCTTAAGAAAAAGAAAAAAAAAATGTTGCACTCCCTAAGAGCTTTAGACCTTTGGGCTATCTTGACATTATAAATACCGAACAAACCATTAAATAACTTTATTCGATATTTTTGATATCGGACAGGCATTCATTGAAAGAAAAACACTTTAAATGAGGATCTTAATATCAGACAGTTCGGAAAAATATAATAAAGGAACCTAAATAGGTTCTGTACGTAAACTTTCCTAAAACTTTGTAATATAATTTTCTATCTAAAAGTTATTGTAACCATATTTGTCTCTTTTGCTTTGGTTGTGTTTCTTATAAGTACGTATACTATGCTCCCTTGGGACCATAGTTTACTACTACTCCCTCGGTCAGGAGACCCATTTGGGAGGATCTTTTCTAAGTGAAATTTAGGGAACCACTTAATATGCACTAGAGGATTATTCTAAAAATTTTTAAAGTTTACTAACACTTAACCATCTAAGAATTGGATGGTCTCTGATCCACCTCGAGACATTATTATTTTTTAAGTGTATGGAAGGTACAACTAGGAAATTTTTTTATTGAGGTTAATTATGGGTTGAAGGGGGGTTACATTCCTAAAATTTGAGGTCCTAAAATTAATTACGGAAAGCTTTCCATGTTCTTTCTACAACATAGAAATTCTATCTTCCCCTTTATCTAACCATCTATTTTTTAATAGAGGGCTAAGATTGCCCCAATCACAATGTCACGTCTCTAAACTATTTTTTTTTTTAATTTTTTTTATAAACTATTTTGACGCCAAAGTTTGGACGTCCATTCCTCTACTAAACTCGCACTAACGAAAAATATAAAGAAAATATTTTCAATAAATTAAATGACCATAATACCCCTAAAAGATTCAAGGGGTATTTTGGTCATTATTTTTTATAAAAAATTATTGTTAATATTTTTTTTATAGGTGCGCCCCAATGAGAAGATGACACATACCAAATTTCATATTAAAAAAACTTGTATTAAAAAAATTAAAAATAAAATACTTTAAAACGTCGGATTTAAGATCAAACGGTGAGTGGCTCTCTTGATAAAAAATAGACGGTTTTATGGTAAGGGGATAATAGAAATCTATGTTGTAGGGAGAACATAAAAAGCTTTCCCAATTAATTATAGCTGGGGTTTTACTTGATGGAGTAAATGGATATTATGCTCCCACAAGAGTAGAATATCTTTTGTCTTCTCTTATTCTTCTTGGAAAAATTACCCTCAATAATCTTGTGTCCCCTCTAACTGGAGATAAGCCTGAGTCCCTCCAAGATTCCTCTTGCTTCTGCCTCTTTCACCGTGGTTGAACCACAAGAACCATAATAGGAAATAAGAATGTTGTTGTTATTGTTTCCTATGATTCCTAAAAAACCAGCATGACCAAGGTTTTCAAGAGAACTATTGTAAAAAATTAGTTTAATACAACCTACGAGCTGAGGGGACCAAGGTAAATATCTTCTATGAACTGAGAAGGATAAATGAGCTACTTCCATGGGGTTCAAAATGATTTGGTTTTTTGGAATAAATTTACAGTAGGTAGAAATTGTTTGGTGAGTGTGATCATTAAAAGCCTTATGAGTGCTTGTAAAATGAATATATATAATAGAATATAAACTCAGTGGGAGTGTAGTCCTTTGTAGATCATATTAAGCAAAAAATGTTTGTTGATACTAGATTGTGCTTGACATATTACGTCTGTTTGGCTGTGAAAAACCCATGTTGCTTGAGCTCTGAGAATCGTACCGATGAGAGTTATATGAGTTATTCCTTAATGAGATTGGAGTATGCGCAGATGAATGAGCTGAGAGACTGCGTGATCCTTGTGTGTGATGGAAGCCTTCAAGGATAGGGCCAAAACGTCAACATTTCTGCCATCACACAACATGCACATTGATAGCCATTTTCGGTAAAGCTTACTACATTTCAGGGTAAAGCGTGTGTATGTGAGAGAGATACCCCTTATGCATCATCGAGCTACAGATTGCATCAGGTCAAGATGATCTTGTGTTTCGTCTCCGGGGGGAAGGGAGGGGGGAACCGAAAATCCATTTATTGGGTTACGACCCCTTGCCCATTGGCTAGACTTTGGTGACCCACTGACGATCCCCTGCATAGACTGTGGGGTATGGGCAACACTGGGCGGTTTGAAAAAACATGTATAGTTTGTAGTTCGCGGGTGGACATGGAGTACCCCAGTAGATATTTTCTTAGACCATATGGACATTGTCCCATCAATGTTTTAATTTTGTTTTATCTTAATTTTATTTAATTTTAGAAATGTTACTTGAATTTTTTTAAATCTTTGGATATTTTATTGATCAAATTTAGATTTATAAAAATGAAGATATTGATATTATAATGACTTAAATATTCAAATAATAAATTTATGTTTTTTAAAATTATAAAATTAACTTAATATGCATGGGAGACCCAATAGCTCTTTTGGGCCCACTATTGCAAGATGGGTAGGGCCAATTATGTGCTACCATGTCATCTTTCCTTTTTGGTGATCACGTTTAGAAGCTTGAAGAGAAGAGTTTGTGTCGTTTTAGAAAGTTTAAAACCTTGAAGAATATTTAATTAATATTTTAGAATGTGTAACAAGACTTATGGATAAAAATAAGAAAGGATAATATTATGAGATGTTAATATCTTATTTAAATTACTTGATGGGAAAATGGTTTAGGAAGTGGAGGATAATGTTCTAGCACCTTCTATAAGATGTTGATGACCCATCTATAGAATGGAGAACTCAGATCTCTCATCCCACAAGTCACTCAAAATCAACGGTTTATATTCAATCTCATATGAGTGGCAAGCTAAAGAAACCTTAAAAAATCCTATCATATTCAAGCTCTATAAAAAGATATTGTCTCTACCTAAATCTTTACACACTTAGAATTTTCCATCTCTCTCTCACAACCTACTATAGGAGGTACCCCCCACTTAGAAATCTTTCTCGCTCTCTCTTGATAACCCAAAGGGGGGCACGCCCCACTCTCTCTCCTCCATACTTTCTCATAGTGTTTTCTCTCATACTCTCTCATGTCTCTTTGGGGTTCCAAGGTTATAAGGTTGTGGTAGTAAGATGATCATCTCTCTCAAACTAGGTTGTTAAAGGGATTCACTAGGGTTTTTAGTTTTGCAATAAGGGGTTCATGTTCCATTGGTGTGCCTTGTCTAAACTTGCTTTTCTAGTTGAGATTGAAGTTAACCATTGAAGGTGGTGATTCGGTATGGGGTGTAAGAAGCCCAGTTAAGATAATCTCCGGTACCTTATTTTGTTTGTTACTTATTTGTTTTATGTACTTTCTTCATTCTCAAGCATAGGTTGTTTTCTTTACTTTATTAATGAAAAGTGTAGTTGGAATGACTTTAAGTTTTTGAGATCGTACTGAATTATTTTCTTTCATTTTATTCGGAGTTATTTTATTGTAAAAAGACCCATTGTAAGTGATCTAGACTGTGAGGGATAGAAAAAATATTGAAAAAAAAAGAAAAAAAAATGATTATATACTCTAGCTAGATTGCACGTGCCCTTCTTTCAGAAATACAATCAACCACCATTGCTAGGATATCAGATCCGATAGTGGGCAAGTTTGTGATGATCCCTTGTAAAACTCCTCTATTACGCTCTCTCTAAGTATTCCACATGATGCTCGCCTAGATGGTCCTCCACCTGTTATTTGTATAGTAGGCATCTACTACTGCAACACAGTCTAATGTTGCTGGGTACATGAATATGTAGATTCAAAAGCTGCCTGCCCGAATTGCATAAATCCATGGTGAATGGGTAGTGAAGAAAGAGGTGATGTGCCATTTCATTGTCAGCTTTTTCAAAGGATACATACATTAGGCAAGATGAATCCTCTCTTTTTCAGATTGTCAATAGTAGCCAGTTTGCTTTAGCAGGCAGTCCACAAGAATAGTTGTTCCTTCAAAGGAACATGAAGGTTAAAATTTTTTGCCAAATTATTCTCCAACTGCCTGCTGCGATCTTGATAGAGAAGTTTATAAACAAATTTAAGACTAAACTTACCCGAATGCGTTAAGTCTCAAACAAAGTAATCATCTCTGTTAACGGAGTAATAGAATTGTTCAAGCAACTCCATCAATCATTGGAACTCATCAATAAATCAATCATCATCCTCCTGTAACTTCAAGAGATGGACCAGGAGCCATTAGTTTTCACATCCCTTATTATCTCCTTTACCATGGCCAAAGGGTTATAGATTTTAGAGAAGACCTTCGAAAAGGAAAATCAAAGGGCATAGTCACTCAGCCGTTTATCAAAGCAGAATAAGGTACATTCACCATTACCAACTACCTTTTGATAGTGTCGAAGATATATGGGTCTGTAATAATCAATCCCTCTCCAAAACGAAGGCAAAGAGGATTTATTTTTGGGGCTTTTGATAAGACTGTTTGTAACATCCTCTCCATCTTTTTGTTAAGAGCAACATCTTTTTGTTAAGAGCAAAAAGAATCATGCCATTCATGATATCTCCACCACCATTTAGTCAAAAGACTAGAGTTCATAATTCTACGTTTCCTTATTCCTAAGCCCCCTTCCTTATAGTAGCACATACTTTATCCAATTTCACCAAATACAATTCTTTTACAGTATCTAAACTTCCCCACGTGAATGCTCTTATGATGCCTTCCAACTTCTGACCACTTATTTTGGCATACGAAACAAAGACATGTAGATTTGAGAGGGTAGATTTAATTAAAGTGACCCTTCCTCCTAAAGATTAAACATTTGATTTCCAAATATCCAATTTCTTACTGAATCTTTCAATAATAAGATTCCAAATGGATTTTAGTGGGTGGTTATCTGTTAAAGGTATGCTTAGGTATTTACAAGGTAGCCTATCCACATCACATCCCATAAGGCCAGCCAAATGCACGATTGTAGCCGTAGGGCAGCCAACCCTAGAAAGATTCATTTTGGCCAAGTTAACCTTAAGGCCCATAACAAAATCCATACATCTAAGAAAGATCTCAAGATTTTTAACTTCCATCTCAAATGAGTTACAAAAAATGATAGTATCATCCGCATATTAAAGGTGTGAAGCCACTAAACCACTACACCCAAAGCGAAAACCAGAAATCATGCCCTTATCCACCCACCACCAACCTGTTTTAAGAGAAGGGTTCCCATTAGTTGAGATTCAAGAAAGACCAAGATCTCATGTACTATTGTTTGAGGAGACCCGATGTAGGGTGCTTCAAGTCCATTGAAGGTAACCTTTTGGCATCTAGTTTGTTATTTTTTCTATCTTATGCTTATTTGTTCAAAGTCTTCTTTTATGTAATTTGATTATGTAATAAAATAAGTTTTGAGAGGTGCCGCAAGTGAGAATCCTATTCTTTTTGTTTTTTTTTTATTTGAGTAAAAATCATAATTATTAGACATATGTAAGTGTTCTAGCCGGTATTGCAAAAGAAAAAGAAGAAAATATTTAAACTATAAATATTGTGCTAGATCATATCATCCACTTTCATGTTGAGATGGTGGAGCCTCTCATGCACAACTTTTGCAGTTTTGATGAATCTCACACAGTATAGTTCGAGAAGGAATTTGTTGACATCCACGAAAGTGGATGATGTGATCTAAGACAATACTAGTTTTGTTTTTGAATTTGCAAATCGACCGGTAAGTTAGATGTCTAAGCTTCATTCAATAGTGGCATTGTCAAGCACCGAGGCTGAACACATGGTGGCAACAGAAGCAAGCAAAAAAAGGCTTTGGCTTCAAAGTCTTATGGGTGAATTAGGTATCAATTCTAAGCCCATGAAAATTCTTTGTGATAGCTTGAATGCTATTAATTTAGCTAAGAAACCCATTTACCACAAGAGGACAAAGCACATATGGTCTAATACCATTATGTTGGACAAATTGTTTGAAGATGATTTGGTTTGGTTGGTAAAAGTTGGAACCAAGAATAATGTAGGGGTTATGCTCACGAAGACGATTTTGGTATATAAGTGAGAATGGAGCCTAACTTCTTTAGGCTTAAATAGAAAGTAAACAAGGAATATCAGCTAAGCAGGTTGGTGATTCACTATTAAGATGGAGATCGTTAAAAGTGATTGAAAACTAGTTTTTGGATTTATGTATTATTTGTACTTTATTTGGGGACTTTTTTGTCACTATGTTGAATTCACACTATAAGAGTTGTAAAGGGCAATTTTTCTTTCTTTTGTTTTCCTCTTTTCTATCTTTAGAAAGGTTAGGATTTCCTTTTGGTAAAAGTGAAAACAGAAAAGGGTAAAGGAGGTGATTTTGTGTCCATCTTTGAAAGAGGTTCTTGGATCATCAAACCAGAGGTACACAGT
This sequence comes from Amborella trichopoda, assembly GCF_000471905.2. The sequence goes on along the minus strand of NW_006498806.1, from coordinate 2,410,529 downwards.
GGAAAATCGTGGGTTTCAGGTAACTTCAAGAAGATATTTTGGTGATGATTTTTATTGACTTTTTCTATTGAGGAAACATTATTATAAATTTCTCTTTGATAGTAGAATTTTGCTTGTGAGTTTGCCTGTGTGGATGTAACCTTATAGGATGAACCACATCAAATTTGCTCTTGTGGTTTGTTTCTTATTTCCTCATGTGACATCTCTTCTTAAACATGATTAGCTTTCACATTTAAATGTGCGATATTTAGCGATCAGTTAATTTGGGGTTTCGATTATTTGAATCTCCAACAAGATACAAGGAGGATAGAGCGAAGACAGAGTTCGAGAAAAGAGACAGAGGCTTAGGATTTAATGTTAAGGGAAACGAGGGAAACGAACTTCATTTCATGGGGAGATGGAAGGCTTGACTCTGCCCCTTGTGTGCTCCTTTTGGTATTTCAGGATTCACAGTCCAGTCCTCTCTCTGCTTCTGCCTTGCACAATATCTTTCTACCCTATTTTAATCAGCGTCTCTCTCTCTCTCTCTGGCTTCTACATCTCTCTACCCATTTTAATCAGCGCGATTGTTTGAAGACTTTTTAGTCCAACCCTTTTGTTGTATTTCCTTTGCACAATATGCCCAGTAGGGAGAAATCCGCATCTATTCATTTGGTCGAACAATCGGCCAACCTGCCAATTAGTCAAGGGTGTGGTTTCTATATGGTTGCAATTTTAAACAATCCAGTTTAGACGCATCTCCAAAATTTATCATAACATATACTTTTAGTGAAAAAATTATTAGGATTATCTGAAATTTTATTTTTATATCTAATTATAAAATTTTAGACTAAAAAAATGGTTAAAATCAAGTGGATCTCTATGAAAATCTTGAAAATGGACAGTCTAGATAATGTGTTGCAAGATGCACTATTTTCAAGACTCAAAATCTTTTTTTTTTTTTCTTTTCTTTACATATTCATACATCTCGATGTCGAGATAATCAGTTGAAGGGTTTTTAAACATTAAGACAACCTTTTCCAATAGGTTTTTGAGGTGCATTCGTAATTCTACATTTTGAGATTGCAACCTTATATAAATTTTCCATTAGTTAATTAAATGTAGTTCACACAAGGCTGCTTTGTATTTTGAGGGAAAAAAAAAGAATTCATCTCTAACAAATGCAGTGTTCAAAAGATAGGCTAATTTTTTTAAAATCCGCTGACTAAATTGGGATTGGTCACTGGCCGATCCCAATTTGTCCCAATTCTAAAGGTCATGTATTATGAATTTTTTTTAGTGCACTAGTCAGCCGATTTTTTGAACTAATCGGTACAAATCAAATGAAATCGGCCTATTAATGAATTAGTAAAAATTGCCCGATTTGTGCACTATTCTAGTATGATTTTTGAACACTACCCTCTATTATTATAAATATCGGTTTGGGCTCTATTGTTGCCCATTTTCTCTTCCCAATATTGGGAAGCCACTTTGTAAAGAATATCCATCACTGACATGGAGATTTTGATGCTTTGTTAGGCTCTCTTTCTCTCTCTCTCTCTCTTTGTGTTGGCCCCAACATCTCTCTCTATTAGATCACAATCTCTCACCTCTCTCTCTCTAATTGTTGGAGCAGGCTTGGCCCAACATCTCTCACTCTCTCTCTCTCTCTCTCTCTCTCTCTCAGGAACCATTGGGCAAGGGACTGCCCAACCTCTCTCTCCCTCTCTCTCACCTCTCTCTCTCTAACGGTTGGGGCAAGGGACTGCCCCAATCTCTCTTACACCTTTCTCTCTCTAGAATTGTTGGGCAGGGGCTGCCTAACCTCTCTCTCTCTATTGGGGCAGGTCCCTGCCCCAACATGTTGCTCTCTCTAATTGTCAGGGGCAGGTTTGCCCCAACGTCTCTCTCTTTCACCTATCTGTTGTTGGGTTTATATGACGTTTAAAGGCCTTCTAAGTGCTTGTAAAATGAAATGATATAGTGGAACATGAATTCAGTAGGAGTGTGGTCCCTCGTGGACCATACCATGCAAACGATGTTTGCAGATACCAGATTGTGCTTGAAGATCTAGGCTAGTCGTTTGGAAAAAAACCCATGTTACCTAGGCATGAATAACAAACCGAAGAGGGTTCACGGGTTAACCTTTGATGAGGCCGGAGAATATGCTCAGATGAGTGAGCCAAGGGATTGTGTGACCCTTGTGTGTTATGGTGACCTACAGAGACGGGAGCCAAAACCTCATCCATGTGCCATCACACGATATGCACATCGATAGATCATTTGAAAAAGCCAGAAATACACCTTTTAGGGTGAAGCGTATGCATGTGCGAGAGATCCCCTTATGCGCCATAGAGTTGTGGTCGCATTAGGTCTTGGTAACCTGGACTCGTCTCTAGGGAGGACCTGTAATCCACAAACTGTGATTGCGACTTCTTGGCTCATCGACCCGACTTTCGTGACCCACTAATGAGCCCTTGCTTGGACTGTAAGTCATGGGAAATATTGGGTCGGTCTGATAAAGCAAGTGTGGTCCTAAAGCAAGTGTGATCCGTTGTCTACAGTTGAAGGTGGAGTGCTCCATGATTGTTGATTCAATTCCTAAACCATATGGATCCATTTCCTATCAAATTAATTTAATTGTGTTTGTTTTATGATAATGATTATTTTATAATTATTGAACCTTTGAATATTTTATTTATAATTTTTAGATTTATAAAATTAAAGATTGATTTTACAATGTTTTAATATTCACTAAAAATTATTTTGTTAATTTTAAATGTATAAAAAAAATGGCAGCCTATTGTGCACATGAGCCCACTATGTTTCTAGAAGGTGGGGCCCACATATGCCTTTATGGGTGGCACGCCCCACCTCTTACTACTTTCTATTTTATGAAAAGTTTTGTTTTGTGGTCCATGTGACCTTATGTTTTGGTAACTTTAAATTATAACATGTGGTCAAATTATGGATTGAGTATGTATTAACCATATATTGACTTAATATGAAAGTAGATATTGACTTAATATGTCTTTGATAGATTTTATGGAAAATTTGTGTAGAGATGTGCTATTTTATGGAATACACAATATTTAATCACAATTAATTTAACTTATTTTCTATTGATGAAAAAATGGTTTAGGAAAGGGGGATAAAGGTTCATGTACCTTCCATAATGTTGATGACCTATATATAGAATGGATGGCTCAGATCTCTCACCGCACAAGTCACCCTTGATCGACGGTTCATATTCAATCTCAAAAGAAGAGACAAGTCAAGGAAAACCCTAAGAAACCCTAATCTTGTTCAAGCGTATAAAAAAGGGACTGTCTCAATCCAAAATCTTTACACTTTATTTTTCTAGCTCTCTATCATGTTTGATATCTCTCTCTCCCACATTGTGAAAAGGGGCTAAGGAATTAGGCTATGGAGCTCTTCTCTCTTATATCTCTCAACTATGGATTTATGGTTAAAGGTTTTGAGGGTTAGCAAAAAGAGAAGGATTTTCTCTCCGACTAGGTTGTTAAAAGAATTCACTTAAGGTTTGAGTTTGTGATCAAAGTGGTTCATGTTCCATTGGTATGGTTTGGCCTAAACTTGCTTTCTCGGTTTGAGATTGAAGCAAGATTGTCGATTCCGCGCCATCGGATGGTGGTGACTTGGTGTGGGGTGTAATAAGTCTGGTTGAAGTAATTTCTGACACTCTTCTCTTTTATTTCTTACAGTCTTATTTTTTTATTTTCAAACATAGAATATTTATTTCAATGGCATCAAATTTTAAGATCTTGTTTTTATTGCCATGTTGATTTTATTTTGAAATATATGTTGTTGTAATAAGACCACCTGTAAGTGATTTTATGCCAAAACAAAAAGGGTGATATATATATATATATATATAAAATTCTCCGATAAAAGATTACATAGATCTTTCTTTCATCTATCTCACTCACTCTCTATCTCTCTCTAACTATTGGGTAAGGGAATTGCCCTAACCTCTCTCACACCTATCTCTCTCTATCTCTCTCACGGTTGGGGCAGGGGCATAACCCAACCTCTCTCTCTCTCTCTTGGGCTCTCTCTCTCTCGTGGCAAGCCTGCCCAAATATCTCTCTCTCTCTAAATGAGTTGAAGTTTGGGTGCCTAAAAAATATTGCTTCCGGTGCTTAAAAAATTTGTTCAGAAACTCAATTATGCTTATAATATGTTTTTTTGTTTTCTTTTTTATGTGACAATATAAATAAACAATACATGTAAATTTTAAATATTTTTTATAATCTTTTACATTCTTTTTGGGTTTTTTTTTAGAATTTGCATTTTTCAATAAAATCGAGACACTAATTAGTCGATTTAGTCATAATTGGTCCGACTAATCGGATCAAGCTAGGATTGACTAGTCGGCCCAATCCGTTGTTTTGAACACTAAATAAAAGTAAAACCAAAGTACAAGGAGATCAAGCAAAGGAATTAAAACCCTGATTTACATTTGGTTCTGTAAATAGGGATGGCAACAAGCCGGGTTTGGGTTGAACAGCCCTAAGCTAAACCTAGCTTGGCTCTAGTCCCTATAGGCCCTACTCCACCCTACCCTTAGGCTTGAATTGCCCTGCCTTGGCCAGGCTGTGCCATTGCCGAGGGCGCCCCATTTCAGGGCCGACGCCCTATATTTTTCTAGCCAGGCCGGGCTGAGCCGCCAAGCCCTTTGCCACCGTCATTTGTAAATAAAGAATCTTTTTTTATTTCTTTCCTTCCTTTTTCCCTTGTAAATAAAGAATCTTATTGTATACTTTTGTAGCTAAATAGTCTTCTTTGTAAATTCATGTGATTATTAAAGGGGTTAGAAATGGTGGTATTTAAGTTCGGTCAAGCATTTGGGAAAGGCACTATAGCACCTCCACCATTATAGTTTAGTATCGTGCTCTCCAATCCCACAGCTTTGGAAACCTCACTATTTACAACTTTGGAAACCTAACCATTTTAAAAAGAAAAACGGAGAGGTTTGCATAAGGATGCCTCCTTATACCTTCGAAATAAGATGTGCCTATAACTTTCGGTGTTGAAATCCTTATGATGGCTCAAAAATATCTTTTTTTCGTCAGTTATAAAATTTAAAATTTCAAAAATTGTACATATCGAAAAAATAAAATAAACCCTTGAAAATCTTGAAAAATAAACGGTTTAGATAATTTATTACAAGATGCACTATTTGTTAGAAATAATTTGGGTAAAATGAGGGTAGAAAATGATATAATTTGAAAAAATGGATCTCGAACTCGTCTTGTTTTCGGGCACATTGGAGCTCTATCTCAAGATGATATTTACCCCCCTTTATGTACTTGAGCTTGGAACCCACACAATAGACACCAGAGTCTTGATAGTTTAGAGAGAAATAGATAAAATCGAGTAAAGAGAGTTTGCCCACTAGTTTGCTTGCTGGAATTACAGAGAATAGTATATTGAGAGAGGCTAAAAAATTGTTCTAAATGTAAATGTATGGGTAAGAAGGCTTTGTTATAAAGCACCAAGAGACTGCTCATTTAGTGTTGTGGTGATTACATACATCACCCAACAGCTACAAGTTATATGAATTACATGCACCCAACAGTTACAACTTTCATGCACTTGAAGGTTGTTGTTACAAGCCTCCATCTCATCAAGAGGTAAATGACCGTTGGATGTCCTACACACATCAGCGGCTAGATGATTGTTGGATCTCCCTATAAGCCAGACTCATAAAAAGATAACAAGCCACGAGCCCGACTCCCGTGAAGTACAAAGTTCACCAAGAGGCTGTTCATTTAGTATTGTTATGCTTACATCCATCACCCAACAGCTACTAGTTATATGAGTTACATACACCCAACAGCTACAACTTACATGCACTTGAAAGCTATTGTTATAAACCTTCATCTCATCAACAGATATAACCGTTAGATGTCCTATACGCATCAACAGCTAGATGACAGTTGGATCCCCCTATCAGCATGTTGTTATAAACTTCCATCTCAACAGCTAGATGACCTTTGGATGTCCTATATACATCAATGACTGGATGACCATTGGATCCCCTATAAACCATACTCTCGCATCGACAGGTAGATGACCGTTGGATCCCCTATAATCCATGTTCATAAAAAAATAACAACCACCCGCATGAAATGCAAAGTGCACCCTCGTGTGTACACACATACACACACTTTGTACAGTCCGCACATGTACCTTCTCTCTTTATATTTAAAATCATATTGCATGAAAAAACGTGACGTAAGATTCAAACCTACATCTTTGACTCGAACCAACATCTTTCTCTCTCTACGAAACTTTTTATCTCTCTACAAGCGTTTTAGAACGATAAAACCAAAGGGGTTTGGAAATACGCTAAACACGTTTCAAACCAAAAATAGTAATACTATTTCCTGGAATTTGAATTTTTTTCTTGGTGTCCACTCATCTCGATGTCAAGATGATCACGTGCAGGGTTCTCCAATGCCTTTAACACTCTCCAATGTAGGATTTTTTTACATGTCCCTTACTTCGAATAACTTTATATATACTTCCTTAAAAAAACACGTAGAGGCCTGCTTTTCCCACATAATTACCCAAAAAAAAAAAACAATCCCCACTAAATTACCCAATAATAAAAAAAAAAGGTCATCAACTCAGGCATTTTAGCATTTCATTTTAGTAGAGGAAGCATTTGTCATTTTCTCCATTAATTAACTATTTGAAATACTGCAAGCTGCAGATTCCTTGATTTGTGGTTCACGTGCAATCTGCATCCCTTTAAATCTCAGCCGTTAATCCCCATCTTCAGAAAAGTAACTGAAAAGGCTACTCAGGCTTTCACTGCAGCTAAACCAGTGTCAGAACGCAGCACAAGGAACTTCGAGCCAAATCTACGGCAAAGAGGCCTTAGATGACGCCTTCAACGCTAGATCTCGACCGTCCATTCCATACAACTTGTCAAATAACAAAGAGACGAAAGTGTGCTCAAGATAAAAGCAGCAACTTTGTCTGCGAATGCAACTTTGGTGAATAATGACTGAAAAGCCAACACCGACGCCACACAATAATAACTGGGCTTGCACGCAACGGCCGCCCTGATCATCGAGACCTAAGCGTGCTCTCGATCCGGACCACGCGATCCACTTGACACAGATAGTAAACCTAGAAGTATAAAACCCTAAAACGGTTGCCGCCTAACGTGTGAGGCATTTACAAAGAACGGCTATGTCCAAAGCAGAGGAGGGAAACTCGGTTAGTGGAGTCGGCTTCGCATTGGGTTGGAGCCCTAGGTGACCTGCCCCGAATAGGGGTCCTCCTTATGAGGCACACGGTTTCTATGAGTCCATGGTAAAATAAATACCCATTTTTGAGATTTGGGTTTTTTGTTTCAATTGTTGGACATATTGTAAATCTACTTGGAAATGAATGAAAAGTTCGTGTGAATGTTAAAATAATAAAAATAAAAAATAAAAAAGAGAGAGAGTTCCAATTATTTTTAGATGGATCATCTATTTGTAATTTTGTATCCATCTCTATAGTAGATGCCTTATACCTCGAGGATCATAAATACAGAAATGTGATGTTAGTTTCAATTATTTGAAGATGGATCAACTATTTGTATCCATCTTTGTTTTATATAGAAATGTGATCCCCACACCCCATGAAACATTTCTATGAATCCACGTAGAAATGATTCCCCTCTTGCAAGTTCAATTTTGAGGTGGATTTTTTAACTCTATTCTTAATGACATGTAATCTCAAAAGACTATGAATATCAATAAATAAATAAATTTTAAAAATTACAAATTATAATTGTTTTAATTATTTTTAGATGGACCACTTCTTTGCGTTCATTTTTAAGATGGATACTTTATATCCCCTGCTTTATATCACGAGCATTGCAAATGCAGAAACGCAAGCCCCCGTCGCATGAAACAATTTTCTCTCACGATCACAGCTCGTACGAGTATATGTAGAAATAAGTCACTTTTTTAGATTGATTTTTGGACTTAATTATTAGATGAAAAAGTTTATATCGAGCCCAGGCTCTAAACAATCAAATTAAAGCCCACATCAAAAATTTCACTAAAAGAGGTTACTTTGATGCCCAAAATACTCAAATTGATTCCGACATCAAGATGCATAGACATGAGAAAAAAATGAATTTCGAGTTTTAAAAATAGTTCATCTTGCAAGGCATTTTTGGACTCTCAATTTTCAAAATTTTCAAGTTTTCTATTGAAAAGATTTCCGGCATTGAAACCACATTTTTCAATACTATTTGAAAGTGCGCTTTCCATTGATTGTTTAGAGCCTCGACTGTATACAAACTCTCAAATATGGAGATCATAAATAAAAATAAATAAATAAATTACAAAAATTAAAATCAATAATTTTACTAAAAAAACATTAGAATAGTTAGTTTCAATTATTGTTGAGATGTACCACTGTTTTACGTTCATCTTTAATACATTATACCTCACATAAAAAATGCGACTTGGAGGTATAAAACATTTATCTTAAAGATTCATGCAAATAGGTGGTACATCTAAAAATAATTGAAACTAACCGTCCAAATGTTTTCTTAATAGAATCAATATTTTTTTAATTTTCAATTTTTTATTTTTTTTATACCCATGATCTCCATGTTAGAGATTACATGTCCTTAAAAATTAGGTCAAAAAAGAAAAAAAAGGAGCAAGCTGAGAGGCTCCATTGTGAAATATGCAGGGATTCCTTACAAACTTCAATGCAAAAGAGGTTGGAGCGTGAGGGTTTATGAGAACCGACTCCCATCTTTTATTTCACACACTTAAATTTTCTCTCTCTCTCTCTCTCTCTCTCTACTAAGTAGTCTCTCCTCTCCTCCTCCTCCTCCTCTCTACTACAACGTAGACGTAATACTACTACTCTACTCTACGTAACGTACGTACTACCGTCCTACCTTCCTCCTCCTCCTCCTACCT
>NW_006498806.1:2359447-2392328 GCF_000471905.2 Amborella trichopoda | reverse complement strand
GGCATTCCCTTTTTCTGAATCAGATAAAAAAAGCCATTCTCTCTCAGATCCACCCAACTACTTTATACTCGCCAACGACAACAATAACAGCCTTTGAATTTTTGAGATTTGATGATTTGATCCCTCCTCTCTCTCTCTCTCTCTCTAAATGTGAGCCACCAGACATAACCCACGCGATCCTCTCTCCTTCTCACAAATTTTGGTTTATTGAAAAATAAAAAATTTAAAATTTTTATTTTTCAAAAACAAAAAATTGGCTTGATTTTATTTTAAAAGCCGAAAATAGATAGTTTCATATTTTTTTTTAAAAAAAGTTGTTATGAAGTACAAAAAATTGACATATCAATAATAACGGAACGTATTCAATATTTTTTATAATAATAAAAACTAAAACGGATATTTACATAATAATTTTCCCTAATTCTTTTTAAAAAGTGTACCTTAATTTGCGCTCTCAATTCAAATGGATAGTCTAGATCATGTAGCCCGCAATTATTGGGGTGAGTCAAGGGCTGCTCCAAAACATTTTTATGTTTAGAAACTAGGCTCACGAGCCCAAAACGAGTGTTTGCCAGGTTCTGATTGAGGGAGTCTCGGTCAACAGTAGATAAAGAGCAACCTCGTCATGGTGGCTTTGATGTCTTATTGTACTTCCATTTGCTGTCAAACTACCAAAAGCCTAGAGAGGGAACCACTGCTTAATTCATACAAACCCCAAAAACTACAAACATATTTTAGGGTAAAGAATAAAACTAATACCCTATACAATGTTATGAACAAATACCCTATACAATGTTATGAAAGACAGTAAAAAGACAACATCTTCCTTAACATCCCACCTCAAACCGAGCATGTGTCTTGTGCATCGAGAGCTTGTCTGTGGACTCATGGTGTTTGGGTCTAGTTAGTGCTTTAGTGAACATGTCTGCCAGCTGATGGGATGAAGGAACAAAGGTTAAGGAAATAGCCCCTGATACAACATTTTCTCTAATGAAGTGATAATCAACTTTTATGTGTTTAGTGCAGCCATGGAAGATAGGATTGGTGGTTAGGGGCATGACACTTTGATTATCACAAGCTAGAATGGTTGGTTTAATTGTGGAAACACCAATTTTTTTAAGGAGCATACGTAGCCAAGTAATTTCTGCTGCGACAATACTCATTGCTCTATATTCTGATTCGGTACTGGATTTAGATACTGAGGCTTGCTTTTTGCTACTCTAAAAAATTAAACTATTTCTTAAGAAGATACATAATCTTGTAATGGACCTACGACCATTAGGGCACCTAGCCCAATCAGCATTAGAGTATGCTTTGAGGTGAGGTGAATTGGATGAAAAATGAAATAAGCATCATGTATAAAATGCTCTAAATACCTCAAGATCCTTTTTGTGGCTTCCCAATGAGGTTGTCGAGGAGCCTGCATGAACTGACATACTGTATTCACTGCAAAAGCAATGTCAGGACGTGTAAATGTGAGATATTGAAGACCACCAACTACACTTCTGTACAATGAAGGAATAGGTAACAATTTCCCTTCTTCACTCCTTAACTTCCTATTTACTTCATTCGGAGTAGAAATAAGCTTGCATCCCAGCATCCTTGTTTTAGAGAGTAACTCAAGAATATACTTGTGTTGGGTGAGAACAATGCCTTTTGCATTCCGATGAATTTCAATTCCCAAGAAATATTTTAATTCTCCAATGTCCTTCATCTCAAAGTTCAGGTTCAATTCTTTCTTAATAAGTTCAATGCCTTTAATATCATTGCTAATAACAATGATGTCATCCACATAAATCAGAAGGATAACAATACCTGATGATGATCTTTTAAGAAATAAGTAGTCAGCCTTGCTTCTTTGAAAACCAATATTATGGAGTAGAGAACTGAATTTCTCAAACCATGCCTGAGGAGCTTGCTTGAGTATATAGATCGCCTTTTTTAATTTGTACACATGATGTGGTCGTAAGGGATCTTCAAATCCTTTGGGTTGTTGTTTGTACACCTCTTCTTTCAAACCACCATGAAAGAATGCATTTTTCACATCAAGTTGATGGAATAGATGATAGAGCTATGATCGATCGCATAGTGGGTACCTTCAAACTGGACTGAAAGTTTCATCATAATCAATGCCATATTCTTGAGTAAATCCCTTAGCCACTAGTCTGGATTTCAACTTTTCAACTGATCCATCTGATTTGACATTAACTTTGTCCACCCATTTTGAGCCCACTATATTTTTGCTTGGAGGTAGTGGCACTAATTCCCAAGTGTGATTTCTTTTAAGTGTATGAATCTCTTTTTTCATTGAGGCCAACCACCTTGTGTCAGAAACGGTTTCTTCATATGTGGTTGGTTCCCGAATTTGAGAAATTTATGTTGCAAATGCTTGATGATCGAAAGACAATTTCTCTCTTAAGGTATAACTTTCAACGTGATATTTGATGCTTAAGGTCTTAGAGGTGGTGTCAGGAAAGGAAACAGTGGCAGAGTAAATCTGATAGTCTGACAAATGTCTAGGACGTTATGTGGAACGAGAGGAAGGACGTGGTGGTATAGGTGAAACTGCTAAAGGGTTTTCAGATCAATCATGTTGCACTATGGTAGATGCATCTTAGTTTGATGTAGGAGAGGAAAAAGAAGGTGGTGAAATAACTGCAAGGGAATTAGGTTGTTGATCTGACTTGTCTGAGTAGGGCGATGACTGATAAAGATGGTGCTGCTAAGATGGTTCATCTGTAACTTCAGAGGAGATAGGAGCTTATGAGTGTACTTTTTCTTGTAATTGACAAGGCATTGAAATGCTATTATCTATATTAGTTTGGGAACACTGGTTCTTAAAGGAAGACCTAGTTTCATCAAATGTTACATGTCTTGTAATGAAAAAGCGTCTTGACACTTTGTCATAACATCGGTAACCTTTATGTTCAGAGCTGTATCCAATAAACCCACACTCATAAGCCTCAGGAGAAAATTTATGTCTTTAAGAGGAATAAATGTGTGGGAAGCAAATGCAACCAAATACTCGGAGAAAAGAGTAATCTGGTTTACTACCAAAGAGCTTTTGGAAGGGAGATATGAAGTCCAAGGTAGAGCTTGGCAGTTGGTTAATGAGGTATACAACAGTGAAAAGGCTTCTGGCCAAAGAAATTGAGGTAGACCACTTGCGTACATCATAGAAAGACTATTATGATTGTGTTCCACAACACCATTTTGTACTGGAGTATATGGACATGAATATTGATGATGAATTCCCTGCTGACTCAAATATTATTACATGAGAGGTAAATTCACCTCCACCATTAGATCTAAAAGCCTTGAGTTGTGAGCAAATTGAAGCTAAATATAACTGTGAAATTTAACAAAACAATTAAGCACATCATATTTTTGCTTCAAAAAATATATCAAAGTAAATCGAGTGCAATCATCCACAAAAATAACATAAAATTTAAAGCCAGATAAGGAAGTAACCGGGGCTGGACCCCAACCATCACTGTGAATTAAGTCAAGAGGAGCATTAGGCTTTATACTAGAAGAGTCAAGTGTAGACTCATAATGTTTTCCTAAGTGACAAGAAGAGCACAATGAACCAGAAGATAAATCATCAACAAAATTAGGTAGAGCTAACTCTCTTCCAAGACTATAGACAGTAGTGAAACTAGGATGATCTAGGCACTCATGCCACAAAGTAGCTCCTCCCCTAGCTTTGGAGATAATTGTAGCACGACCGTAGAGTTGATCATTTTGAAGTACATACAAACCATCTCTCAGCACCCCCTCAGCAATCACCTTCCCATTTTGTAGATCCTTTACAACACAACTATGAGGGGTAAACTCAAAACAACATTTAAAAACTTCAGCAAATTGAGATATATATATATATATATATATGAGATGTTTATTTAGTTTGGGAACAAGTAAATCATTATGAATATTTAAGGAACAAAAGGTAGTGGAAATATTCATAGTTCCAATATGGCTTATAGGTAAGGCAATACCATCTCCAGTGAATACCATACATGAACCATAGTAAGGAATTATACCTCTAAGTGGAGAGTTGTCGTCTGTCATATGAGCAGTTGCATCGGAATCCATAACCCAGGAATGATCAATTGGGGTAGTGGTTGACAGATTGCTGAAATCATGTACTAGCGCATTGTGGGACTGTGAAGCATTTTTTATATCTCAGCAATTTTTAGCAATATGTCCATGTCGTCCACAATACTGGCATGTTACGTGGGGTACCATGCCCATTCTTGGTTGAGGAGGTTGATGGAAAGGTGGGTTGGCTCCAAGAATGCCTTGCTGATTTGGGTTGCGACCTCTACCTCCTCTGCCTCATTTAGTTCCATAATGATCATGTCCTCGAACATATCCACCTCTTTGCCCTGATGATGTGTTCACTAAGGCTTGATGATTACTTTCAATAACCGGTGAAGATACAAACCGAGCTTCATATGTGAGAAGAGAAGATCGAAGCTCTGAGAAAGATGGAAATTGTGGTTTGGTCATCAAGGAGGTCTCAAAAGGTTTAAAATCTGGACCAAGACCTTTGAGGGTATAGATGACTATATCTTGATCACTTACTGGATTACCAATTGTTGTAAGGTGGTCACATATAGTTTTGAACTTGTTGAGGTATTCAGTCACTGATTGAGAGCCCTTTTATAAATTGATCAATTCTGTTTTAAGTTGGAGAGCATTGACATATGTTTCACTTTGATATGTGTTGTAAAGCATCTCCCACACTTCGTGAGCGGTCTTTAGGTGTCACTTCTATGAGCAAGTCATCGGAGAGAGTAGAAAGTAACCAATTCAATAGTATTTTATCCTTCATTCGTCATTCCAAAAATTTGGGGTCCTTTGACTGTTCGGGTTTGGTACCTTGATTTTCTTTGGGTGCCTCAGAAACAAGGTCATTTTGTGGCCGACTAGATCCATCAAGATGACTTTCAAGATTCAGGCATTCAATACAATTTAAAACTTGGGCCTTCCATTTAAGATAGTTGTCTCTACTGAATTTAATAGATATAAAAGATGAGAAGCTTAGGGATGCCATATATAAAAATGAACTATTTCACTTGATATTTTGAAAATAAAGCACTCACCAAAAAAAGAACTATTTCAATACTGTTGTTATTGCTGCGTTTAGACAACATGACATAGAAATTGAGTTTCAAGTGAACACTATACAAAGAGGTTTTATATGGTGGGGACCTAACACGAGCTTTTATATGGTGCGGACAATACTCACATATCATGAGGTTTTATATGGCGGGGACAACACCCATGCCACCTAAGGCAGCAGCAGCGATGTTAAGAGAAAGTGAAGTTAGGCCTGGACATCTTCGTGCCCAATGCTGGAGACATCGACAGCTGGGGCATTAGCAGCAGCAGCAACAGGGCAAGGCGTAGTTTCTGTGTCACTGTTTTTGGTTTCCTGAGCTTTGGAGACCTTAGAGAAAGAGGGCCTGAAATTATCCCTTATGAGAGAGAGAACCCACTTGAGATTTCCCGTGACTTTAGAGAGGTAGAGAGCCCACTAATATTTTAGAGAGGGAAAGCACAAAAACCCACTGAGATTTTAAAGAGCCCATTGCAGGTAGAGAGACCAGTGAGATTTTAGAGAGAGAAAGCACAAATAACACACTTGAGATTTCAGAACCCCACTGATATTTTATAGAGGGAAAGCACAAAGAACCCACCTGAGATTTCCAGTTGCAACCTCCTAGAGGGAGAGATAGAGAGGAGATTTTGATTTTGGGATGTGTGTGGTGAGAGTTACAACTCTGTTGAGGGAAGTAGAGGACCGTGAAGCTCTGATACCATGTCAAACTACGAGAGAGAAAAAGAACCCCTGCTTCATTCATACAAATCCTAAAAACTACAAACATACTTTAAGGTAAAGAATAAAACTAATACCTTAAATACTATATTATGAACAAATACCCTATACAATGTTATGGAAGATAGTAAAAAAAAAATCTCTTCCTTAGCATTCGCAACATTCAGCACAGTTATTCCACTTAATACTTCTACGACTTGGAATAACCTGGAATAACAGTGTTGAACATTGCGACTCCCAATAATGATCATCTCATTCATACAATCTCTAACCTACATCAAATTGTTCATCGAAGATGTTAACATTTTCCTTATGAAGTCCTTGCCCTTATATAAATTACAAATCTTCTAATGCTATGCCATTGTTGCAGTAATTATTGTAAAAGTCCTGAACCATCCTTTACCACCACAAAATTCGCCTTCACCTTCGACACTTGTAAGAGCTTCTTATCACCAGCAGCAATCCATGAAGGGATACCATGGCTTTATGCTGAGATCACTTTTAGAATTTTACCGCTACTTATCCTCTATAGCCAAATCGCCCACCTTTTCTCAACCACTAGAGCATTTTTTTGAAACAGTATAGGAGTTAGTTTTTTTTTTGAAGGGTCAATAGGTTAGTGTATGTGAAAATGGAATTGACATTGTGGTGACTAGGATGTGGGGGTGCTATCACCGCAACCCCAGCTCCTTTTCCGTATAGCTGAGGGTTGATTGGGTGCACACTGATGTAGCCACGGATGAAGAGTCAACGTTTGCTTAGCTCGGTCCCAACGGCCCTAATAGATTAGTTTCTCAACATGGAAAGAGTATTGATGCTGAGAGTGGACTCGGGATAAAGAACTGGACAGTTTCTGGTTTAAAGGGTCTCAATGCATGATGAGGTATCACTAATGATGCATATCGAGAAAAACAAACAAAAAAATTATTAAAAAAAGGAGAAATTATCTTTGCCATTTCTTGAGAATTGGGAATAACATTTACTAAAGAAGGGCCATGGACTACGAGAGAAATTATCTTGGGTGTGGTTTGTATAGAGCTGAGGCTCTAAACAACCAAAGTAACGTCCAAATTCAAGTAGTGTCGAGAAATGTTGCTTTAGTACTACAAATCTTTGTGATAGACTTAAAATATATTTCCATATTTAATTGTAAAAATTGAATATCAAAAAATAGTGTAGATGGAGTAGATTTATGTAAACTTAAAAATCTTGAAAATTGACGATTCAAAAATGCGTTACAAGATGCCCTATTTTCAAAATTTGAAATCTATTTTTTTTCTCATGTCCAAGTATCTTGATATCAAGATGATCAATTTGAAGATATTTAAGCATCAAAACAATCTCTTCTAGTGAAATTTTTGAGGTAGGCCCTAATTTGATTGTTTAGAGCCTTGGCTCTATATAACCTTTTTCGGATTATCTTTGGCATTTCTTGATAATGGAGAATCAGATTTATTCAAGAAAGGTCATGGATTCCGCGCACAGGTTTCCCTACGATATCCGTTTGAAAGGAAGAAAAGAATGTCCGTGGTATATGAAAATCTTAACTGCTTTACTTCCCACAGTAATTCAAAGTGTAAGGGAAACCTTGTTCTCTAATAGCTCCATTTGTATTAAAGTATTTGTAATAATTAACCAAAACATTGTCACATGTTGGTGCCCTACTATTATGTTTATTCTGTACACCAACTCCTTATAATTTCATTTGTATTGCCAAGTATGCAATAAAGTTGTTGCACTTCACTTATGTGGAAATGGGAAATTGTCCGTCAATCATATAAAAAAATCATGGGAGATTTATTAAAATACTTATGAGAGATGTGTCATGTAACCTTTTCACTTCTGCAACCATTCCAACTCATGATTATGTATATGTCTTTTGAAATTAAATTAGACTGTTGATCACGATGCAGATCGAGATGATCTTAGAATGAGAATAGACAAGGTCCAAACCACAAATTAATTATTTTTAAAGTGATAGAGTGTGAGGATAATCAAATTTTGATATGAAGTCAGATCTACTTAGAAATGAGCAGATCTACTCTCAGATAAGTGACAGAGCCAGCATTGATCCGAAATACGAAACACTACATAAAATACAATAAAACTAATTTAATTCTAATAAAATAAACAAAAATGAAAAGAAATGCATGAAAGAGTAAAAATATACCAGATCGGGCCAATTGGCCCGGGACTTCTGAGGCTTCGAGGCTTCACCCGCATCAAGAACGGCTGAGTTTATGCCATGCGTCTTCTTTGTTTCTCTTCAGGTTTCGACCAAGCCTTGGCTTGGTTGGATAGAATTATTAATCTAAAGGCTTCAAGTGGCCTAAAGTTAATGTTTTCCTAGATCTAGGTTTTTCTCAGGTCTCACAATCTCAAAGTTTTCTCTGGGCACACAAGTTAATAAGGTGTAATCCTAAAAATGATATCGAAATGATCTTTTAAAGGTTGAAAATCGGCTGGAATGGGTAACTGCCAATTTCAAATGGATGTTTCAGCCCGAACTATTGTTTTGGGGTCAAAATATATGGGTGGACAAAAAGGGTCCAGATTCGATGAATCTACCCAAAAATAATCTGGGAGTGGTTGGCGTGTGGAAACTGTCATTTTGGGGTAGTCGGGGTTGGGCGGCACCAGTGGTGTCGCGCATACCAAATTTGCTCAAAATTGGTAGATTCTAATCATGAGGCGATTTACGGGCTCTTGTGATGCTGCTTGCCAAAATTTGGGTAAAAACGAAGTGTTTTGCTATTTTTATTGATTTTTTATTAAAACAGGGTGTTCTACAAGATTCTGGATCACAGGGCAGACTGTATTGACTATGGTGATCTATGGTCCGGGGGTTTACTGAGATAGTGTGGTCCTAAGGCTGTCTAGGGTTTAAAAAAGCAATTGAATTTGTCAGTTTTTAAAATGGGGTGCCTACAACTGTATGGGTAAAGTATTAAATAATTCATTTCATAGATTTTCCAAAAATCATTAACTTATCAAATAAAGTCGTGAGCTTAATGAGATCATCTAACTCAAGTTTGTTAAACACACAAGAGGCTAAAGGGAAAACTTGTATATCCATTCACTAATATTACCATGTATATATATAATCAGGGGTAACTTGCACAACAAGATACATGGCAATAGGTATTGTACATATTAAATATTACACTAGATAGAGTACAATCAGTAATATGCATATTAAATATTGTACTTTCTATATGTGATATGATACACAAAGTTTACAAGATCTTCAACGATCTCTACACTCCCCTCAAACTGAGGTTGGTTGAACAACACTAGTTTGTCAATGAGATAGTCATGACGAGCCCGATTTATTGCCTTAGTAAAAATATCTACAAGCTTTGTGAGGCATTGTGTGGAAGTGCAACTTGTCTAGTAAGGAGTTTTTCACGAATGAAATGACAATCAACTTCTATAGTTTTTATGCGCTCATGGAACAATGTATTGGAGACAACACGTATGACGCTTGTATTATAAACATATAATGGTGTAAGAGATTGATGAAGAATAATTAGTTCATATAAGAAACCTCTCAACCAAGTTATTCCACTGCAAGTTGAGAACTTGGCTCGATATTCGACTTTTGTATAAGATTTTGACACAATTTGTTGTTTCTTACATTTTCATCATATCAAAGAGTCTCCAAAAAATACACGCCATCTAGTGGTCGAGCGTCGAGTATCTGCACATCCTGCCCAGTTCGCATCAACATAGGCTCGTAATTGGGGAAATAGTTAGAGGAAAAGAATAGCCCTCTATGGCATGTACCCCGCAACTACCAAACGAAATGATGGATAGCGAAGAAGTGGATATGATGCTGAACTACAACAAATTGGCCAAGTACCTACACTGCATGTGATATATCGGGATGAGTCATAGTAAGATAAAGTAAACTGTCAACTAGTTCTCTGTAAAGAGTGGAATCTGGGAGTTTGTCCCCCTCGTCCTTTCTATATTTTACAATTACTTCCAATGGTGTTTCCACCGATTTATTATCAATTAAGTTGTTCAGTTTGATCAAATCTTAAGTATACTTCTTTTCGTTAACCATACAGGGTAATGATCTCTAGGCGAAGAAAGTAAGTCAACAGACCCAAATATTTGATTTTGAATAAGTGATTGAGAAGCTCTTTCAAGTGTTGTATGTTGTCATAGTTGTCTTATGTGATAAAAAATATCAACATATAGGAGAAGAATTGTTATTGCTAAGGAACAATGGTGGGGTAAATAGTGAATAGTCATGAGCACTTTATATGAACCCAAATCAAGAATGATATATCAAAACCATTCAAACCATGCTTTTGGAGATGTTTCAAATCATTGTAAGGATTTCTTCAAGTGATCAACCATAGTCATGTCATGCGAATACCCTGGAGGAGGTCGTATCTATACTATCCCTTTCAAATATCCATGAAGAAATAAAAAAATGCATTCTTTACATCCATCTGAGAGATAGCCTACTAGCGAATAGTTGAAAGGGCAATTACTGTATATACAATGGTCATTTTAGCAACTGGAGAAAATGTTTCTTCATAGCTTATATCATACTTCTACTTGTAACCTTGAGCAACTAACCATGTTTTGTATCGCTCAATCCTTCTATCAGATTTATACTTCACAGGAAAAACCATGTGTCAGGAGGGCAAGATACAAGATCCCAGTTGTCAGTTGCTAGCAAGGCACTTATATCTGAATACATAACCTCCTTCCAACATGGTATAATAGAGGCTTGCTGGTAGGTGGATGAAATATCAACTGAATCTAAAGGGTAAACAATGATATAGAAAGTAAACAAAGATCTAAGTGGATGGAATGAATGTCAATATTATTAAGAGAAGTAAATAAAGATCTAAGGTGTAGTGAAAAGTCAAAATCCTCAGGAGAAAACTATATCAGTTAGGTGGACGAGTTACATGTGAAAAATGTCATAACTCGGTAGAGGTATCAAAAGAAATAGGATTAGTAGAAAAGGAAGAAAAATGAGAATCACTTATAGGTAGGGCAAAATTCTGACCTTGCTCTAGTTAGTAAGTTGAAGGAAGTGTGGATTGGTTTTGTTTTCCCTGTTGTTGATGCACCAAAATCTGTGGTGATCTATCATTGGAATTGTCATCTGAGTAATCTGGTAAGAAAGGAGCAAAGAACCTTATTGATTTAACAATTGAAGAATAATAAAATAGACTTTTTTGAAAAACAACATTGAGAGTATCATGTACACGACAAACTATTGGATCATAATATAGCAATCCCTTTTGGTTAGGATAGTAACCTTAAAAAATACAAGTCGTTGCTTGAATAAAAAATGTGCAAGAAGATGAACAAAACAATCACATAAAAAAACATGCAAGAGAGAATAATCAGGATGAATATGGAATAATGAATATACGGAAATTCTTTATGAAAAAATAAGGATGGGATGAGATAAACAACTGTTAATGCAGTTTCAGCCCAAACACTATGAGGAATATGAGAGTCATTGTATATACCAGATCTTGATTAAAGAAATCATAGAAAACCAAAGTTCCCCGGGACAACCATCTTGAACCTAAACCGACCATAGTAAACCGCAAAACCATAGCCCAAGCACCCAAACCACCAGACAGGGTTTGGAACATTGAAAAACACCTTGGAAGGCTAAACCAAGTAGTTTGGAACCAAGGGCTACTAGTTTAGATGCAACCAATAAGCAAATAGTTTGATCTACATTGGGAATTTCATCAACTGCAATCCCAACTCAATCAAAATAACCATAGTCCAAATCATCAAATCAAGCATAATAGCGAGATGTCTTAGTATGTGGAAGCCAACAGAAAAAAATGGCAAGCAACGAATTGTCAATAGTGTCAACGGCCTTGCCAAAGTTGTCAGACTCTGACATGTCAAACTAGCCGCTCGACAACCTCAACATATGGACTGACATGTAAGGTGTCAATACAGCGACGATGCTAACAACCTCAGCAAGGTTGCTGCCTTCAGATTCGTCGAATGAAATGTTACATCACCTGCCATTGGGATAAGCACACCCAACAATCGATTTACCACGACGCAAGTGGCACATGCATCGACACAATTCCAACTTCGCCAGCCTGTAATTCGTCGGCGACCACTCAGAAAAAGGCCTATAGAAGGATACGTGGCAGTTTCTAGCGAACAGACATTCCAATTTCGTCAACAGACGTCCCAATTTCGTCAACTACATTGTCAACATCATTGAATCTCTAACACCTCACCCCCAAAATCATGATCACGGGTTGCCAAGGCATTAATTACACGGATTGTCATTAACACTCCGGTGACGAGTATGCCAATTTCATTAAAGAAGTTGTCGCCTCAATCTGAATAACTCAAATAAAATCTCAAGCTTCAACAAGGATTAAAGGATATGTTTTATAATAAATATGGGTATATTCGCTAACTTAAAAGACCGAACTTTGATAAAAAGCGCCCTGATTCTACCGTACTAACCCCAGATCCTATTTGACTCAACACTGAACCCCAAACCCCGAGCCTTAGGACCTAGGCCCGGCTTTCCCCAAACAAGAAAATTCTGAATAAATTGATGTTTCAGACGCTCTTTTACCTTCACTTTGTTTGGCCAAACCCTGAAGGACCAGGAGAAGTGTGACTATCGACTATGAACTGGCACCGACTGTGGGTGTCGTGCCTGGGGGACCGGCCTAAGGTAATCCTTTGTTCATCTCCTTTTTTGCAGTTATTTTTAATTTCATTTTCTTTCTTCTATTTCGAAATTATTTAGAAAATCTCCCTCTTTGCATATTCCAAGTTCAAAATCTTCTTCAGATTTCAGATTCAAGTGTGTTGGAAGTCGACTTGGCTGACCGTTTGAGTGGGAGTGTGTCTTCTGGCCTGACTCTCACTCAGATTGTAATTTGATGGGATCCCTTTTCTCTATGAACCCCTTTGACAAGTTTATGCCCAAAACGAGCCAAAGATTGCATTCCCTACCAAACATTTCGAATATAAACAGTCTATTGTCCACCTTGGGGCTCGTCAAGCTTGTAATACATTTTAATTGTTGAAGTGACTCGACTATGTCCTGAAGGGCCATCACCAACTCGAAGTTTGTTTTAGCTCGTTTCGAGTCCCTTTTTATGCTTTTGGGGTCTGAAACAGGCAAATAATATTGGGAAATGTGTTAATATGAGTTCCAATAACATCTGCCTAGTTCCACCCATCTTTCTGTTGTTTTCAGGGCCTTTAGTAGGTAAATGATAATGGAAAAGGCATCTACATGGCTTCCAGTAATGTCTACTTGGATCCACCCTCTTCCTGTTGTTCTTGAGACCAAAACAGGTAAGCGAAACTGGAAAGTGTGTCGAAACACATTCCAGTGTCGTCCGTTTGATTCTGTCCCTTCTTGGGATCACTGGAACCTCAAGGGAAAAACGATATTCGCAACTGTGTTAGCGTAGTTGCCACTTTCGCTGACCCAATGAGGCTCCAAGCGTCTCGGCTGCCTCTTAGGGCCCTTTTCTGCTTTATGCTTTGAGTTTGGAAAGAGCCACAGTTGATGCCACTGTGGCTTGTGTTAACGAAGGCATCGATTTCATCGCTCTAGACCCCTTGAATTCGTTCAACAGGGTCTGGGCATGATGCCGTGGCCACCATCGTCAACGACAGTTGCATCATTCTCAGCCCTCTATCTACCCCTTTCGTTATGCTTTCTATGTTTCTTAACCCTGAAGTAGTGAGAGAGTATTTTGATGTGTTTGTTGGTCTCGGAGATGCAAGTACTATACATGTTGAGACCAGAATCACCTCTGCTGTCTTTTGAGGACGCATTTACCAATAACGTTTGCAGAACTCCCAGTTTCATTGAACACATAGCAAAATACTTATATTCTAGTTTGGATAACATTGAAGCAGGACCCCATAGGTCACTATGAATAAGATGAAAAGGTGGAGTCAATTATTCTACTCGAGTAGGAGAAGGAAAACTTATGCTTTATTAAAAGAATAACTAATACAAAGTTTGTTGACGGAATTTAAAGAAAATACTTTATTAGGCAAAGAACCAGAACAAAACAAAGTATCTAATTTATTTGCATTCGGAGGACCAAGTTTCCAATGCCACATATACCATTGTTTATTAGAAATGGAAAAATCAGAATCCAAAGGAGAAAAGAAAAAACATTGCAACTTGGTTTCTCAAACTCCAAAGCAAACAAATGACTGATTCTATACCCCTTCTTTCATTCTCCTAGTGTGTAGGTCCTGTATCATACAACTATCATGAGAAAATTGAATAGAATAACCATCATTAACAAGTTAGTCCACAAACATTAGATTAGCAATTAATTTAGGAACCAAGAGAAAATTAAGTCAACGAAAAGGTGCACTAAGGGAGACATTATCTATACCAGTAATATCCCATTTATCCCCATTAGTTGTGAGAATCTGGCTATTACCTTGGTATAATTTAGTAGATGATAGACTTGCATACACTCTAGTCATATGAATGGAGGCACCTAGTCAATAAGCCAAAGGGGTCTCACAGTGGGGCATAGGTGAGAGTCTGTACTCCCAGAGCAAAGAAAGTAGAAGAGATAGTCATAGACACAAACTTTTGTACTAATTGTCGAATATCATCTGACACAGCTGTTGTCTGGGACCCTATCGTATTTGGGGTATCAGAGATATCTGGCCTCGTATCTACGATGAATCCATTTGATGCATCATTAGCAGCTTAGTATGCCATGTAAAAAGGTTTCTTTGTATCTGATGCCCGGTTTCCTCGTTGAGGACAATCTCGGCACTCCATGATAATATGCCTCGGATGTTTACAATAATTAAAAAAACATTTCTTCTTACAATGAGATTCTATATGAACATACTCTTTACATTTATAACATTATAGTGAAGATGTGTCATTTTGTGATAGCTTTCCTCTAGCCCGTTGGGCCATAAAGACAAACTCTATATCTTTCATTCCCTCAATGGTGGCCTCTATTGTAATTCACATCTCCTCGCGAAGTAACTCTACTAGATTGGCATCCATGTGTAGGCACCCCATTTTTGGAATTGACATTTTCCTTAGAGTTTTGAATCTCAAAGTGTAGGAAATGAGCCTTTGACAAACGTTTTAAGCCATAAGGACCACATTAACTTAGTACACCATACGACACACTAATCCATAAGCATGTCTAGACCATAGTTTAGCTTATAATGCCAAAAAATTCTAGAAAATCCCATAAAAGAACCTATTTTAGAAGACCTTGGATAAAAAATGGTTGGTTTTTAAGTGAAATGGAAGCATAATATGTTAGTACTGCCAAACCGTGTGAATTGTGAACCAATATAGCAATTTCCAATCACTACAGTCACAATCCTAGAGAAATCTATGCCAGCTCGAGTCGGTCCCAAGTAACGCCATAACTTGTGGCGCACCGTACATGCCATCTGCACCATGTGTTGTGGCGCGGACAACTGTCAATTTCTGATTGGTGTAGACAGCTGCCTCATATATTTCTAGGTCCCTCTTGCCTATAAAAATTCACATTCTTCTACCTCTAAAAGAAAGAGCTGCATTTTCCTTAGAAAATATAACCCTCTCTCCACCTAAACCCTAAACGTAGTCTCTAGGAAGGGCAGGGGCCATGGCCAGCCACTTTAGAGAAAAAGAATCCTTATTCTTCATCACCTAAAGCGTCAAGCTATTGAGATTCTAGATTTTGCTTTCAAGCTAGTTCATCCAAGGATCGAATTCAGTTATCTATCTCATTAAAAGGAGTTCATCCAATTGATCTAAATACTAATCAACGCCTTTACTTCAGGTGCTGAGTCGCCAGGTCGTGGCCAGTTCGTAAGTTCCCATTTCTTTTGCTTTTATTTTGAAATTTGGGGTCCTAAGATTAGTTTTAGGTGGTTGTTTCACTAGAGGGAGTATCATTCTACTTCTACGGAGTAGAATATCTTTTGGTAATAATACTAAAAAAAGGATTATTCCCTAATAATATTTAAAAAAAGAAAAAGTTGATATAAGATTTCAATCTTACTTTTAGAAGTAAGATTATAATACACCATATATTCTACTTTTTGATAGTGTAGATTTTGCACCACCTTATAAGACATGCCACTTTTTGATATTATCTTAGAAATCTACATCATTCAATTAAAATGAATGATGTAAAACATTGCAACCTCAAAGAAACCCAATATTTGAAAAATCAACTTTGGCCGATTGCTTGGCCTATGCCCCAACTGAGTTCTCACTCGAATCAGACAAACTCGGCATGAGTAGGGCCGAGTACTGTAGCAGCTGAAAACCATTAAAAAATATAAAAAATAAAGAATCCTAAAAATAAGAAAAATACTTCGATCTTGCAATTTTATTATATCTTATTTTAGTGTTTTTCATTTCTTTGTATCCTTGTTATATTTCTCCATACTTTGATGTGATTTACATGCCGACAATCTAAAGAGGGTCAGATCTCTACTATGAAGTTACATCACCTTTGGATTGGAATTCAACTGGACCTTGATCAACTTAAGTTTGATTAACTTGTGAAAAGGTGATTTTGCCATTAATCTCGTGCGAGATTAGCCCTAAATTCAGTTGTACACAGTTTGGCGCCTACCGTGGGGCTAGTGGAGCTATAAACAACATCAAAGTTGTCTGTGAAAAGTCCTTGATCCAGTTACCAGAGACATTCCAAAGAGTTCTATGATAACCAAAGAAAACCAAGCCCTTCTCGGGTTTGTTAGGGCTCCATGTCGGGACTTGTGGCATGAAACAATGCCTCTCCATGCCGCAAGTTGCGCCACGAGAGGCACATGCTTTGAAGATCTTTCTGAGGCCCTGATCTCAATCATGGTGCTCCTTGTTGTCTATGTTCAGTCTTATGTTATTCTTGCATCTCTATGTTTTTACTTGACACAACTTAGTTAATCCTAGTAATCCACAAAATCTTTCTTCTCCTTTCCTTGTGTGAATATGCTTGTTTGATACAGTTATTTGCACTCACCATTGAGTGCTCTTTGACCATACAACTGCACACACCCACAAGGTTGATTGCTTATTCTCTTTGGCCCTGGAAGTACTAAATGAATTTTTTTTCTAAAACCCCCCCAAAACAGGCATTCGAGTCGTGAGGAATACCTAGATCCTACGATAGGTGGTTTGGTTAGGATGCATGTCAGCCTTCAGGTGAGTGCCTCTCCAGAATCCTCTCCCTTAAGAGTGGCCCACAATACTAAGTCGATGCTCTACTGTTCATAGTATGCCCGGTCTTATGTGGATACTTATATTAGCCTACCCGCATTTCTAAAATTCAAAAGTTTTACTATCTTAGGAACAAATTCATGGCCTAGCCCATTTATAGTGACATAAGGCAAATTTTCATAACTGCTTTTTATTGCTCTATGTATGTAGATTTGAATGACTAGCATTCATTAGGCTAGCACGTCTTACCTTTCCCCGAGGGGCACTGATATGGAGTTGACTATCTCATTTAGGTCTAGCCGTAAGTCTAACCCAGATGTGCATCTTGAGAGGGGCATTTATTCTAGGGTCCCTTGGACCTACTCGAGTCCAGCCGTACGTCAAGGTGTTACCTATATCAAGGTCACTGTGACCAAGTCTGCCCAGAGTAAGCCCACCTCGTAACCCAAATAATTCTCAAGCTTTCTTCGTGAAAATGACAAACTTTCACACTAACTACATGGGCACTTAACAATATCTCAATGAATTTTACTAAGTTAAACTGCATGAAGAAAAGCTTTACTACTTAAAAGAAGACCAGTATGTTTTATCCATTTGATACAAAATCCTATACATGATATTTAAGAAATTTTATTTTGAACTTTGTGCCCGATCAATAACATATGCCAGAGTACCAGCTTTTACATTTAACAGATGACAATGATTACAACCTCCATGTATAAAAAGTGAATGATCCCATTGTATATATTTTATTTACTATTTCTTGTGGATACAACTATTTTCTCGTCTATAGTTTTTACCATTATAGTTTTCCTTTTCGAAAAATCACATCCTGGCCAATACTTTCCACGATTCGTGCTAAATATTGCAGCACATAACGGATGAAATCATGCATACATGTATTACTTAAGCAGAGGGGATCAAATTCCGTGTCAACCCAGCTGAACTAAAGGAGATGAAGCTGAACTACAAGAGATGCGAAAATTTGGAGCTTTACGTATAAACTTTAGGGATTGCATACTTCAGGACCATTTTGTGTTTCCATAAGAGCAACATAATCACTCCTGGCCTATCTTACATATGCACATCTGTGTCTATGTGTGACGTGGATAAGAGTTTCAAAAATGTGAATCCCAAAAAAATGTCAATTAGAAAATGACATGTTCGTAACTATATGGGTGTACACATTTATGCCCATGTACATACATATATTTAAAATTATGTGCAATCCCTATTTGCATTTAAACATACTACAATTCATATGTCATAACAAAGGTAAAACATCACAAGAAAATAGATTAAATTAATAAACTAAAATTATTTCTTTCTTAATCAGAATTTTATTCATAAAATATTTATTATAGTCCAATTCAAGGTTGCATCATAATAACATGGAAAAAATCTAAAAAGTATTAGGTTGATTATTGATTCAAACTAAAAATAATTTTTATTTATTATTTGAAACAATGTTTTATTTTTTTTAAAAATGATAGGCATTTTCAATTTCAAAATTGAGTTATGTAAACACAGAAAAGTTTCATTTGTAAATATAACCACTTTTTTTATGACTTTTGTAAATTACGCATTTCAGAATTAATTTATCTAAACTTTGAACAATTGTCCATATTTAAAAAATGAAATTGTGCCTCAATTTTTATATTTTAAAATAATACGATATTACTTTATGAAGAATGGAGTTTCTAAATTGAGATATGCAAATAGATAATTTTTGTTTCAGTCTAGAATACGTCTTTATATTTATAAATTAATTTTCATTGAGAACTGATGTTTCTAAATAAAGAAATGTCACATTCTATGAATGAAACCTATCCAAAGAGTGGATAACTATTGGACACAAAATGTATATGTTTTTAGGAGTATCGACATGCATATCGATGTCATCCAAGCATCGACATGTGGTCAGACCCCAAATACATGTATCCTATTTCATAACTCCTAGTTGTCTGACGTGAAATCATGCAACTACTAACACCTTAAAGTTAAAAAAAAATTTCTTGGACTTTCGCTTTCATCTTTTTTTTACAAGAGTACTTAACACTCATTGATAAGGGCAAAAATACAGTACATTGGTCAAAATAAAACAAAAGAAATTATTAAAAAATCAAGATTCAACCATTTCTTAGCCAAATCATTTGCAACTTCATTTGCCTCCCTATACACATGTGAAAAGAGTCCACAAACGAAGATAAAGAATCCATCACCTGCAGCCACATGGATATGAAATGCGAAGGAGGTTTACAAGCATAAGAGCACCAATTAATAATATTTAGAAAATCTTTTTCAATTATAAACACATTCTCCAATCCTCTCTCTTTCCAAATCAAAACTCCTTCCAAAAGAGCCGCCGATTCAGCATGATTTGTTGTCACTACTCTACACGGCCCAACAAAGCAAAAGATGATGGACCCCACACTATCTCTACACCCCCACCAATTTCTGCATTCCCTGGGTTTCCAAAGGATGATCCATCAAAATTAATCTTAAAGCTTCATTTTGTCTCGGTCTAACCTTAAGGAAGCAATAAGAAATGAGGTTACCCCAGCTTTGGAAAATATCTACTCCAAACTGTATTCAAAATTTTATTTTTCAGCTCATGGATCTCCAAGGACACATCATCAAAGGTTCTTCTATTCATTTCTAACAACTCTCAAATAATAGCACCTCTGAAAATATCCCAGATCATACTCCCTACTTTTGGAAAGCCTATCAGTTTAAAATGTTGTAGAACCTTAATCAATGATTCTAGCATCACCATTATTACCCCAATTTTTTGCATCGCCCATTATCAAATATGATAAGAATGGGGACAAAAGAAGAAGAGATGAGCACAACTTTCTTCATCAGTCTTATAGAAAAGACAAACATTAACTATAACTTTCCCCTGCTTTCTTAAATTATCAATAGTCGGAGCCTCACCTTGAATCATTACCCAAATAAATCTTTTGACTTTCAGATAAATCTTTCATTTCCAATCCTTAAGCTCCGACTGATTCCATCTAATGCGATTATGGAAAAACAAAGAGTAAGCAAACCTTACCAAAAAATTACCATCTGTCTCGAGTACTTAAATAGCTTCATCACTTTTCGCTATTAATATATACACATTAGCTAATTGCTGAAGAAAATAAGAAAGTTAGTTAAAGACCTCCGGAGGTACTCGGTTATAACGACGAGTGATGTTCCAAAAGACATAATTGCCATTAAGATCACCTATATGATTCCCCTTATCCATTGTATTTGAGCATCTATGGAACAAATTAGGGTACTCAAATTTCAAAGCATTCTCCGAGGCCCATCTATGATGCTAGAAGAGAACAACATCCCCTCTACCCACATTCTATATGATATGTCTCACGATAAAGCATCTCATAGAATTGATTCCACACATGTGGTATTTGGCAATGAGAATATGTTTCTAAAGATAATCTTCTTGTTTTAAAGAACGCTAACACTATTTTGCATTTAAAGCTTGGTTCACAATTTTAAGCCTTCGAATACCCAAACCACTCTCACTTTTTTATATACACACCGTCTCCCAACTCACTAAATGATACTTCTTTTGGTCACCAACTGAGCCCCAAAGAAAATTCTTTATTAAATGTTCAATGTTTTTATAATATCTAAGAGCATTACCAAAAGAGCCATTTGATAAATGGGTAAATTAGAGAGGGAAGATTTGTTAAATGTGATTTTCTGCCACCCAAAGATAAGGTTTACCTTCCTGCCACCCAAAGATAAGGTTTTACCTTCCATAAATCCAACTTGACATTCACTCTCTTAACAATCGGTTCTTACAACTCCTTACGTAGTCCAGAATTAGGAATAGACATCCTCAGATCTGTAATTGGGAAAGATTCTACTTTGCAATTCATAATTTCTGCCATTTGATTTACCACTAATGTATCACATCCCACCCCAATTATGGAAGTCTTTCCAAAATTCACTTTGAGGCCCAACACCAATTCACAACACCTAAAGATTCTCCTAATATGCAAAATTTGGGCTAAGTGTGCACCATAGAAGATGATTGTATCATCTGCATATTACAGAGGTGAGATAACTGGGGTATCTGCAGATGCTTGAAAACCTCGAAACCATTGCCTACTCTCCACAGTATTCAACATCAAACTAAAAGCTTCCCCAACAAGAGTAAATAAGAAAGGAGATAAATGATCCCCTTGTCCACCTCCCCTCAAAGCACTAAAAAATCATTTCGGACTCCCATTCACCAATATTAAAAAATGAGCCGTAGATAACCCACTGATCCATTTTCTCCATATAGCACCAAAACCCATACGCCTTAATATCTTATCCAACACCTTCCATTCAACCTATTGTACGCCTTCTCCATTTCAAGCTTTAACATAATTCCTAGCTCCCCACTTTGGACTCTAGCATGAATATACTCCTGAGCAATTAGGACCCCATTTATAATCATCCTGCCATTGATAAAAGCGGACCGAGTCTTTGAGATCAATAAATGCAGTACTATTTTCAATTTTTCAGCTAACTCCTTAAAGATAATTTTATAAATGCAGTACCATTTTCAATCCCCGAAATGGGGCTTTTCTTTAGGATTACTGCAATGAAGGTCGAGTTAATGCCCCTATTCAAAACACCCCTCTCTAGGAACTCATTAACCACCAGCATCATCTCATCTTTCAATAAAGGCCAAAATTTGTGAATGAATTAGAGGATACCCATCAGATCCAAGAACTTTGTATCAAGGTAAAGCAAACATAACCCTCCTCAACTTTTTTAACTCCACTCTCCTTTTCCAAGCCATAGCCATAACCTGGGGTAACACTTTAAAAGGAACTCCATCTACATTAACTTGGAAAGGAAGTTCTGAATAAAAGGCTTTTTTAAAATGATTTATGAACTCCATTTCCAAGCCTTCGAATACTAACCCCTTGAAACCTGATGTTTGAAACATCATTCTGCTTCCTCCTAACATTAACAATATAGTGAAAAAAATTTAGTAATCATATTATATTTTTTCAAACATTTCACTATAGATCGCTACTTCCAATACACCTCCTCCATCCTAAGCAGATCATGTAAGAGATTGACTAAAACTCTTCTTTCACCATTTTCCCTGATAACTGGGCATTTATATGAATAGATTCATCCATGGATTTTACTTGACCTCTTGTATCCTTAGTACGATATTTTCTATTGAAATTATGCTCCCTTTCCATTCTAAAAGTCTACTTTAAAATCATGAGTTTTTTAAATACTCTATAGCTTGCCCACCCCAAAACCTCCGTGCGGCACCATACATCCTTGATAAGATCAACCACCCTCAACTCCTCCAACCATGCAGCTTCCGTTCTAAAAGGTCTATGAACATTAGAGATAAACTCTGGTTGCAACAAGAGTACAATATGGTCATAAGAGAATTTTTCAGCCGCATTTACCTTAACCAATGGGAATTGTGGTTGAGAATCAAAATCTGAACACAGTTATTTGACTAAGTAAAGGTCGAGCCATTCAAAGGCAATTTATTTATAAAATCATTAAACAATCTTATGTTAGAATTCAAAGTAATGTTCAAAGAAGTCTCATCTGGCCATCTGACAAAGTTAAAATCCCCCGCCCCACCCTCCCCCCATACAGTAAAGCAAATTAACCAA
This sequence comes from Amborella trichopoda, assembly GCF_000471905.2. Next base: position 2,369,626 of record NW_006498806.1, on the reverse strand, counting down.
GCTAATAACATTTGACAAATCTTGCAAAAAGAGGTTTTCAAAGTTTGAAGAGTTTGGGCCGTACACATTAATATGAAGCCATCTAAAAGAAGAAAATGGGCCCTCCAAATCTACTGCAACCAAATAGTCTCACAAGAAAACATTAACATAGACAAAAAATGAAACATCCCAAATTAACCATAACCCACCTGAAGCCCCAACAACATCCACCTCTACAAAATCAGCAGGTCCATGGCCCCCAAATTCAGTAACATACCTGAAAGATGGATCATGAAGTTTGGTATCTTGTAGCATAAAAAAATCTGGTTTGTATCTATGAACCAGCAATGCCAACTCATGTTTATAACACATACTTCCAATCCCCTAGCGTTCTAGTTAAGGATTTTCATTAAAATTTGATGCCTCTCCAACTCTAGCAATGGAGGCAACATTGACAGAGTTAGAGCTTGAAATATCTTCAATTAGCACCACCTAACTTGGTTCACTGAAACTAATATTTCTACCACTTTTGACAACCGACCTTCTCGCCGCAATCCTCAATGATGAATGGGTAGGTTGCATCAAATGTTTTCCTTTCCCAGTCGCTGCTACTTGATTATCGATCTCAACAATATTCCCATCCTCGGTAATCTCATTTCCAATGTTCTTATCCATTGGAACCTCTACTCGTTCTTTTATAGTCTCCAACACCTTGCCATATGAGGCATTGATTGATGTCCCTATCACCAAAAGCATATCTAGATACTCTTCATTACTATCAATTGGCTTATTTTCAACAGCTATGGCATCGAAGTTAAGCAGAACATGTACCTCATCAGGTTGGATAACATCCAAAGGCGAAACAAAATCGACCTCCTTCTCTGACCATGCATCCATGTTATCCCCAAAGGAGATAGTAACTGATTCTGGATGAGGGAAAATAACCTCATGGCCACCTCCCTCTTCATTAATCACCACTCTAGGCAAACTTTGCTCTTCTAGAGGCACTCTAGGCACCACCTCCACCGGCTCCCTATGAGCCACTTTCCTGCATGGCGGATAATGTTATGGCATTCTAGCCCAAAATTCATAGAAAACCTAGCGAATAAGGCGTTTATATGTACACAGAAGCAATCGAGCCAAGAGCCAAAGATCAGGATCAAGCAACTCAGTTTCTTTTGAGCTAGAAACACCATGAACATGAAAAAGAGGGGAACCATAAGGTATGCAAATTTTAGCACCTGCATCTTGCTCTATCCCAACCCCCAATCTTTTGCACCTCCACAAAATATGCCACCTCTCTCTGCCTCCTATCACCTCCAATCCCACAGTCTCCATTGCCCAAAACACGTATCTTCCCAACAATCCTATCAACTTCCTTCCCAAGAAATTTCCTATTGCATACCCCCTTGAGCATCCATCCTAACAACCTTAGAAATACCCCGGGAATCCACGACGACCTCTTTTCATTTATCCAAAATAGAAACTTCCATGTTTCCCTCAAAACTCTCAAAAGAAATGGCAATTGATCCCGATGCTTCAAAAGTAGAATTGTTTACGATGAAAATTTGGCAGATCTTTCGATGAATATCTCTCGAATTTTAACACCTTAAACTAATTAAAAAGATGTAAATAAAGTGGTAAAAAAAGTAGGACAGATCAAATTCAGATGTGAGACTAGATTTTCTCGAAAACGAGCAAATCTACTCTCAGATCTGTGGTAAAGCCAGCATGATCCAGAGCATTAAAATACGATTTTTAAGACAAGTTAATAGATCAAAAATAAATAAAAGAAGAAAAACAGTAAAAAGAAGAAGAAAGAGAGAGAAAGAAATAATACCATACCGGACCGGATGGCCAGGGATTATCGAGCTTTCGAGGGGTCGCCCGTATCATAACCGGTCCTCTTTGCCTCTATGATTGGGATGTTGACCAACAGATCTCTAGCGTAAAGGGTTAGATATTGAGTTGTTGTATCCTAATTCTAGTTTTGATCTAGGTTTTTTCTGCCCTAAGTCTAGGTTTTCTCAAGCTTGGACGTTAGGGTCTCAGGAGGTTAGGGTTTCTGTCTTTCTGAAGCTCTAAGGTTTCATTCTCTATCTGTTTCTCTATGTTTCTAGCGGGTCTGGAAGAGAATTTCCTTAGTTTTCTAAGGGTTTTGTAATCTCAAAAGGTTGAATATGAATTTTGAGATTTTCTCTAATTTTTTGGGATTTTTTCTAAATTTTTAGGAATTTTCTAAGGGTTTTTCCTATTTTTGGTATTTTTTTGGTAATTTTCCTAATTTGGGGAATTTTTAAGTTTTTTTGGTCTCTTTTTCTCTCTCTCCTTTTGGGTTAGGGAGAGGGGGTATTTATAAGATTCAATTGGTGATTTTTCCTAAACTTTTTGGAGTTTTTTCGAAATTTTTTGGATTTATCTTGAAGTTTTAGTTTTATCTAATTAAAGAAAATACATTTACTGCATCATCAGATGTATTGACTGCATCATCAGCCCTCGTATAAGCTTGTTGGGCCAGTTACAGCTCAGCCCTCGGTTAGACAGATAGGTCTCATAGGGATGAAATTGTCATTTGTTATATCTTTCTATCCCTAGGTCTAATTCAGTCGATTTTTGGACCGTTGGAAAGCTCTTAGGCTCTACTTCAAATTGGGATAAGATTTGGGTAGTTTTGGGGTAATTGAATTGGGTCTACTAGGATAATGTGGACTTAAGGATTCAGAAAACTATAGAATTTGCCAGATTTAAAATGAGGTGTCTACAGTTGCCCTTCTTTAGCACTCTCTGTCCTTCGAGGGACTGGTGAGTGGCAAAGAAGTAGACACTTTGGCGTTCCCTATCATTCGAGGGGCAGGTGAACATCAAAGATAAAACAGACATTTTAAATTTCTTCCTGAGGTCACCTGGTCAGGGGGCCAACCAACTATACTCTAAGTCATTGCGCTCACCGAGCTCACCCACCTAGGGCATTTTTCCTCCTAGGGTTTTCGACATGAGATGTCGATGAGTTATACAAGCTTGAAACTCGAGTTGGATTTTCTAGCGATGCCACTTAACTTCAAGGGTTTTTGCAGTTTGAATTTTTAACTTTGACATTTCTTTGATCTCCTTAGGGTTTCCTAAGGCTGTCTATAGGAAAAGGCTTTTTATAGGAAGAGACTTGCATGGCCGAATCCGAAGTAAGAGACGAGGCATCAATGCAATAATCATCATATACGAGTGTCCAAGCTTCTTTATTTTTCTAAGACTTTTTTTTTTATTTAGAATTTTTGAAAGTAGGGGGGTATTTAAAATAGAACCCGGAGCAAGGACAAGTTACGATTTTAACAATGAAATTAAACTTTTTGGAAAATACAATATATATAGTGAAAATTTTGAAAAGAGAGATATTTCGAAAAACAAGGTTGGTTAGCAGTTTTAACTCTTGCAACTATAGAGCCCTCTAAGTAGTTTAGTGTCATGCAGTGATGGACCATACACCCAACCCTTTTACGTCAATACACGGATAAACGGAATCGATCGAACAAGGTGATTGTGCCCTGGATACACTCGACCTTTTTGCATCTACCTTTGCGTTATATGAGGCTAAACGGTACTTGCCTCAGTTATTTTACGTCGCACGAGTTTAATGTTTTTCCATCGAACAAGGTGATTGTGCCCTAGATACGCCCAACCTTTCACGTCATACGGGGATAGACGATACTTGCCTCGACTCTTTTATGTCGTACGAGTTTGATGTTTTTCCATCGAACAGGGTGGTTGTGCCCTGGATATACCCGACCTTTCACGTCATATGGGGATAGATGGTACCTGCCTCGACTCTTTTACATCGCACGAATTTGACGTTTTTCCATTGAAACATGGTAGTTGTGCCTTGGATACACCCGACCTTTCACGTCATACGGGAATAGACGGTACATGTCTCGACTCTTTTACGTCGCACGAGTTTGGCGTCTTTTCATTAAAAAGAGTGGTTGTGTCCTGAATACATCCAACCTTTCACGTCATACGAGGATAGACGGTACCTACCTCAGCTCTTTTACGTCGCACGCGTTTGATATTTTTCCATCGAACAGGGTAGTTGTGCCCTGGATACACCCGAGCTTTGACATCATACGGGGATAGACGGTACCTGCCTCAGGTCTTTTACGTTGCACGAGTTTGATATCTTTCCATTAAACAGGGTGGTTGTGCCCTGAAAACACCTGACCTTTCACGTCATACAGGGATAGATGGTACCTGCCTCGGCTCTTTTACATCGCATGTGTTTGATGTTTTTCCATCGTACAGGATGGTTGTACCCTGGATACATTTGACCTTTCATATCATACGGGAACAAACGGTACCTTCCTCGGCTCTTTTATGTCGCATGAGTTTGACGTTTTTCTATTAAAACAAGGTGGTTGTGCCTTAAATACACCTGACCTTTCATGTCATACAAGAATAGACGGTGCCTGTCTCTACTCTTTTACGTCGCACGAGTTTGACGTCTTTTCATTAAACAGGGTAGTTGTGCCCTGAATATACCCGATATTTCACATCATACGAGGATGGACGGTACCTGTCTCGGCTCTTTTACATCACACGAGTTTGACATCTTTCCATTGAAACAGGGTGGTTGTGCCCTGAATACACCCGACCTGTCACGTCATATGGGGGTATACGATATTTGTCTCGGCTCTTTTACGTTGCACGAGTTTGACGTCTTTCCTGTCTCGGCTCTTTGACGTCGCACGAGTTTGACGTTTTTCAACGTCGCATGAGGTTGATGTTTTTCCTGTCTCGGCTCTTTAACGTCGCACGAGTTTGACGTTTTTTTCTGTCTCTACTATTTTATCGTCGCATGAGTTTGACGTTTTTTTTTTATCTCGGCTCTTTAACGTCGCATGAGTTTGATGCTTATCCAGTCTCGACTCTTTTATGTCGCACGAGTTTGACGTTTATCCTGTCTCAGCTCTTTTATGTCGCACGAGCTTGATGTTTTTCTGAATTGGACTTTAAGACATCATGCACACATACGGGGATGAGCTTGCCTCATTTCGCCTTAGGGGATCCTGTCAAGAGAAAAATGCTCCCAGACTAGCCAATATCGTCATTGGCGAGGTTCACCCATCTCTGATATGTGGTAGTTGGTAGTTATACTTATACAACCATGGAGTGCCTAGCTAGTTTCAAACTTTCATAACAGGCGTAGGAAGTTGGTTTCGAGAACGAGGCCAAATCGACTAACAGTTTAATCTCTTGTCGTGATAGAGGAAGTCCTTTCTAAAAAGGTTTTGGAAATGGAGGGTTTTAACAATCAGATTGGAAAAACACTTTTAAAAGGGACTGGCCTTACAGTTTTGCCACCTGTGGCCCCTTTGGTGGTCGCTATGTGAGCGTATCGGATCCTTCTTGAATCTACAAGACGAGGAGTCATCAAGTATTTATTTATCTTCTAACCTCAGCTCTTGTATTACAATTCAAGGAGAGTTCTCTAGAGTTTCAAGTGAAACAGTATCTTGAAAATACAGGATACCACCCCTAAGTGTTCAGAATCTCTTTAGATTTCTGAGTTCGTTCTTCCACCTCTCACCTTTCGAAGTTTCAGACGATCTAACAATGTTTCGTCAGGCTAATGTTTATTGATTTTCTTTTAACACCACTTTGACTCAGGGGGAGGAAGAGAAGATATTTAGAGAGAAAAGACATTGGAGAGTAGACGGAAGGAGAGAACTTCTTCTTTTTCATCGCCCTAGAGTCCTTTTCAGGTGTTCAGCCCGATAGCATTTTTTTCCAACACTTGGGATTCCTTTCGGATTTTTAGCCCAACGGATTTTTTTTTTTTTTATCGCTCTGGGTTCCCTTTCAGGTGTTCAGCCCAGTAGCCTTTTTTCCAACGCTTGGGGTTCCTTTCGGATTTTCAGCCCAACGGATTTTTTTTTTTTTGAAGAAAAAAACAGTGACAAAGGAAGAGGGGGAGGAAGAAGAAGAGTCAAAAGATGTCCCCTTTTTTTTTAAGCAACTCACCTTAAACTAATTAAAAAGATCAAACATAAATAAAAGAAGCAAAACAGTAAAAAAAAGAAGAAAGAGAGAGAAAGAAATAATACCAAACCAGACCGGATGGCTCGGGATTCCCGAGCTTTCGAGGGCTCGTCCGTATCAGAATCGGTCATCTTTACCTCTCTGATTAGGATATTGACCAGCAGATCTATAGCGTAAAGGGTTAGATATTGAGTTGTTGTGTCCTAATTCTAGTTTCGATCTAGGTTTTTTTCCCCCTAGGTCTAGGTTTTCTCAAGCTTGGGGATTAAGATCTCAGGAGGTTAGGGTTTTTGTTTTTCTGAAGCTCTAAGGTTTCAATCTCTATCTGTTTCTCTCAGGTCCGGAGGAGATTTCTTTAGTTTTCTAAGGGTTTTGTGATTTCCAGAGGTTGAATATGAATTTTGAGATTTTCTCTAACTTTTTGGGATTTTTCCTAAATTTTTAGAAATTTTCTAAGGGTTTTTCCTATTTTTTGTATTTTTTTGGTAATTTTCCTAATTTAAAAAAATTCTAAGTGTTTTTGGTCTCTTTTTCTCTCTCTTTTTGGGTTAGGGAGAGGGGGTATTTATAATATTCAATTGGTGAATTTTTCTAAATGTTTTGGAGTTCTTTCGTAATTTTTTGGATTTATCTTGAAGTTTTAACTTTATTTAATTAAAAAAAAACACGTTTACTGTATCATCAGATGGTTCACTGCATCATCAGGCCGCGTCTGGGCCTGTCGGGTTCGTTACAGCCCGGCCGTGGCCCGACAGTTGGGTCTCACAGGGACTAAATTGTTATTTGTTTTATATTTTTATCCGTAGGTCTGATTCAGGCGATTCTTAGATCGTTGGAAAGCTCTTGGGCTCTACTTGAAATTGAAATAGGATTTGGGTAGTTTTGGGGGAATTAAATTGAATCTACTAGGATAATGTGGTCGTCCTAAGGGTTAAAAAAACTATAGAATTTGTCAGATTTAAAATGAGGTGTCTGCAAGAATTAGAAACTGTTGGCTTGATTTTCAACTTTCTTTTTAAGGACCCAAATCTTTTTCATTTTCAAATTTAAAAAGGGATAATTTGACCTTAAAGATCTAACATCCTACTGTTAGCACGTGGCACACCATCTCCTTGTGTAACGGTTTTCTCCAAACACGCCATGGATGGCCTTAGTCTCTTCTGCAAATCCTGAAAGTACCTTTGTGTTTTGGGATCAAAAGCTGAGCGTATTTTTTTAAAGAACTTCCACCCAATCATCTTTTGAATGTAGTACTTCGAAAGTACTACCACTGACATCTTTTATATCATCCTTTTGAGTCATTTGTACTTTAGCTCCCACAACAAATACATCAATAAGAAAATCCTCCTTATTGATGTCAAGCCAAACGTTTTTAGGTAAAGATGCAAGCCCATTTCTAAAAACCTTCATCCTAACAAAGGATAAATCTAAATCCTTTAAGAACTCCCAATCCACACCCACAAATTCACCAAAAAAATTACCCAAACCTTGAAAAATACCAATGTTCCAAGCATAAAGTGAAATGCCTCCGAATCTAATCCAAACAAGACTCTTTGGAACAAAGGATAAATGAGAGGTGTTCTTCCAAACAGTAGTAGTCAGTAACTTATCTCTTACCCTACAAGGTTTAATACGAAGAACGAACTTGACCTCTCGAAATGAAGATAAATTTACCATCCCCAATCTTTTTTGCCAATGGTTCATAGGTTTAAGCCCAAGCATGTTTAGCCTAATCCCCCAACCCAAACAAATTATTTGAGGGGCGTGATAGAGAACCGACAATCACACAAGAAGTATGAAAAGAAGACTCACCTCTACCAAAATCTATTGAAGGGATGCCAGCACTCTACTTCTACGTCTCTTATGTGCTTGAAAAAACAAAGTTCCAAAATTAAAAAAGGACCATCTTTGCCTAAACTATTTTGGCAAAAGAGTTACTTGGGAGATTTTTCTTTTCAATCTGAAAATTTGGATCTACATGACAATCATCAAATGATTGTTATTTCAAAAGTGTTTCTCTCTTTGAAAGTTTGGTTTGGGTGAAATAACGAGCAGGTGTGACTAGTGGTCCACGAGAAAGAGATATTGTCACGGTCTCGTTCCTCACTGATCATAATTCAATGGGGCCCAATAACCTACCACTAATGACAAAGGCTCGAATCAAGGTAGAGAGGTCTAGTGCCCTTTAGCCTCGAATTTGGGTGTAAACACTCAGCCAGCTTTTGCTTGTATACAAGCTGCGTGAAAAAAAGGAAGAATGAGTACTTTCCCTTTATCAATGGGACACATTGACCCCAAATTTCCGATATAGTGTTTGTTACTTTCTTGTATAAAAAATAACCATCCTAGTGCATAATTTACCTTGAATTTAAGGTATTTCCTCAAATTCTTTGAGTAGTTTTGTTAGGATTAGAAGGATCGATGTTGTGCAATGGCCTCTAACGCCTTTGTTACCATTCTCAAGTGGCAAGAGGTCCAAAATGTACATGCCTTTTTCATAGTTGACCTACTGGGAATTGGAGGCAAGATGCAATCGACCAAGAAATGTAAAATGCAACAATCCTTTGAGGGCCTTGGCCACTACGATAGAAAAAGGCTCATTTTCACTCCCATTAAAGTGCTGAATTGGTTAGAAGCTCATTTTCACTCCCAAGGCCACTACCTTAGGGTTGTCGGCACTAGTCTCATAGTGGGACGCATGATTGTGAAGATAGACATGTTGTCACCTTTTCTTTCAACTTTTGATTTGTAGAGGGGGGAAAAGGTGAATGAAGGGGAAGGGCCAAAAGACATTTGGAGTAAGGGAATAGACGGCACTATCAAGAATACGAGCAATCATGAGGAGATGCATGCAAGGGCAATGAGCTTCTACCTTTTAGGGTTTCAATAATTTCCACGAAGAAGTCAACCACCAAATGATAGAAAGCAACGTGAATTCCATTTCCCATCATCCTCTTGTATCCCATGCTTAAGTGCATAGGATTCTCACTCTTATGCAGGCACCTATTTGATATGCCTTTGAGCCCAAGATAGTATTGGATCTCTCTCTCAACATACATAGGATTCCCAACTTGTAGCAGCAATTTGAGCAAAGTCAAATATTTGATTATTGGGACAGTTAGTTCCAAATCTCTCACTCTCACTCATACATAGACACTCCATCTAGGCTCATGGGAAGCCTACTCTCTAAGTGGGGTACAATGTCCCTAGTCTGTAAGAGCGTCTAAAATCTTCCTGCCTCCAACTAGTCTATTAGCGGGTCTAGAATCCCTTCCCTCTCGCCAGTACGTCTCAGTCTAGAGTCTACAATCCCTGTCCCTTCGCTTAGCAGTGAACGAAATGAACGGAACTATTTAAGCAGGTAGGTTAGGTCCCTATCCCGTGACTTGTTATCACCTCCTTAAAAAGCCTCCATATTCTCTCCCACCTCCTTGAAAAGGCTCCATATTGCTCCCAAACATGAATTAGAGATCAAAAGAGAGAGATGAAGCGGATTCATAGCTTCAGACAACTCCTCTTAGTTTGTCTCCTCCTAGCAGCTTCTCAACAGCAAAACCTCACAACATTCATGGTTCATGCCATGCAACCAGGTTACTTTTGCCTTCACTTCAGAATTCATTGAATCAAATATTATTTCTTGAAGCAACTAGTATAACCTTCTAACTCTTTCCTACTCTACAGCCGATGCCATATTTCAGATGGCTCACCCCGGTGCAAACAATGTCACCGTTGCCTTTAGCAACCAAGTAAGCTCTCTCTCTCTCTCTCTCTCTCTCTCTCTCTGCGTGTGCGCTGAACACGTGGACATGTCTGTACTAATTTACTTGCAAACACAAATGGGTGTGCAAGTGCATATACATATAAATGATTGTCTTGTTTTAACTATGTTTGTTCAAAGGAGAAAGAAAGAGCAAATGCCCCTACTCAAGGGAGGAAGGTCGGCAAGAACTCCGGCAAACGAAGGTTACACAAAGTTCCTTCTGGACCCAACCCAATTGGGAATCGGCATCCTCCTTCACATGCCTAGCTATAGAGAGAGAGAGAGAGAGAGAGAGAGAGAGAGAGAGAGAGAGAGAGTACGTTGGTACGTAGGTTAGTTAGTTAGGTAAGTAAACGTAGTAATTACGTAGGTTTGGGGTAGTACGTAGTAATAAGTAACGTAAAAGTTATTTA